>JAOYSI010000007.1:697322-717598 GCA_025775065.1 Hiodon alosoides
CTCCTGGTTTTAATTTCTTTTCTTCTCACGGTATTTATGGTCGGGTTTGCCCAAGGGGTATTGGGGGTGTTTTCCCCCCCCCCCCCCCCACCCCGGCCGAAATGTCCTCTCAGTCCAGGGCCCAAAGCAGGGAGATCATTTTTTTTTCTGTCATCAGTCTATGGGATATAATTAAAATACAAACACATCCATTCAGAAAACATGCATTGTTTGTTACTTTGATTGCAGTAGGTGCTATATAACTCGACTCACATATCTTAAATATCCAAGTTTGTTGTTCTATGTGTTGTTTAGAAAGAAAAAAGATCTTCGATGTTGGCATTAAATTGAGCTGCTGTTTTTTTGTTCCTTATCATTTTGGGCCCCCGTCGGGTTTGAGTATTCCTCACAGAGAAATACCAACTGAATTTGGGTCTTGTAAGAATCACTTAATGAGTTTTCTTTGGCTTGCTGACTTTTAGGTTATTTGCTGATTGTAAAGCGTTTTGTCAGAATTCAATAAAAAATAGCTAGTTTTGTTAGTCTAGGTATTTGTTTCCTCAAAGGAACTATTAAAAGGTAAAACTGTGTCTTTATTTGTTGTGTACAAATAAATAATATATAGTCTACTTTTTTGTTTACAATATCTATAACTATATGAGTTGTCACTGTTTTTTGTTTAAGCTTGTCTTTTTCATATGACAACCTTATGAAGTGATGGTTCAGTTACTTAGAAATCTCGTGAGGAATCCTGTTTAATATGTTGTCATGTCGCTTGTGAAAAAAAAAGACGTTTTTGAACTTTAAGTTAACTGCCGTGGCAACAAAAAAAAAAAAAGATGAACAAAAGCTTAGAAAATAATTGTGTTTATTTATTGGTTGATTGATTGTTCCATTATTTATTTATGTATGTATTTATTTATTTATTTATTTATCTGGATTACTTATTTATTTGTTATACTGTCTGTGTTTTATGTATGATTCTGGTACGGGGAGGGGGGGGGGGTTTAATGTTTCTGAACAAAAGGGAACAAAATGACTGGGGGAGACGCTCTTCCATTAGTCCAGTGCACTGAAAACTTTTAGTACGTTTGTGCTTTGTACCAATATATCAAAATTACAATATAAAAAAAAAACATTAAAAGATGAAAACAAAAAAATGTCAAGAGGGTTGGTGACACTCTTCCCTAATTACTAGAAAACAGTTACTCGCTATGCATAACCTAGTTGATAGTTAAATTTGCTCTTGCTTTTTTCTTGTCTTGTTAAACTAAATCTTTAAACTCTTTTTCAATAAAAAATTAGTCTTAATAGAACGTTATACCGGTCGTTCTGGTTCAATATAACCTGTGATAAGTTTGTGTGATTTTAACAGCCACTCTATGCCCTCCCACCACACACTACTGTTGCTTTGTGACAAACTTTATGCAAAAATGTGGGTCTGAAGCATAGTTTTCATAGTTTCAACATGAACGAGTTTTTACAGAATCCTGCATTTACAGTACTTCTGCATCATTTTAATAATCAAATGAATTATTTATATAAGGATACTATTATTATATAACGATGAAATAAATATATTTTGAATAATAAATGCAGGGACCAAGTAATGTTTTGTGGAGTAGTGAGTTGGGTCTTTATGCAACAGAGAACATTCTGCCAGTTTGGGAGATTTGTTCTCCCGTGTATATACACAAATCCATTCACGCAAGCTTTTTCACACACCCAAATTGTAGGTAACAGACTTCTGACAGCCCGCGTCCACTAGCAAGTCACTCTGAGCGCAGGGTTGAGTAGGCTCCTCACACACTCCCATTCAGTTGGGAGCTAAAATTATGGAACGACCCCAGCTGTAGGTCCATTTTGGCAAATTTCCTGTTTTTGTGTAAAAGCCTTGAGAGGCGTGCGTGCGTGTGTGTGTGTGTGTGTGAGTGTGTCAGTGTGTGCTTGCGTGCGTGTGCCTGTGCGTGCGTGCGTGTGCGTGCGTGTGCATATGTGTGTGTGCGTGTGTGCGCGTGTGTGCTCCTTCTAGAACCTCTGTGTGCATGCGTGTCTGTGAAAATGTGTGCGTCTGAAGGGGTGTTCCAAGCATTGAGCCCGGGGGTCACAGTGTGTGAGAGACCCTCGTGGCTCACAGCATCCCCAGTAGCGCCTTATAATGGCAACCTGCCAGTAGGAAATCAGCAACCAGTAGTGTGGGAGGGAAGGTTAAGCAAGAAAGAAGGCTCTTTTCATTGTTTCGTTGTTTTCTCTTAAAAGTGTTTGTTTAATGTCAAAAAATCTGATCAATCTTATAAAAAATAAAAAGTTCACTGGACCGAACTGGTCTCTCCTACTTACGCTATTGTTTATATTATTATTATTATTACTACTATTATTATTATTGTTATTATTATTATTATTATTATTATTATTATTACTATTATTACTATTATTATTATTATTATTATTAATCAAATTACTGCGATGAATGACTTCGTGTTATCCTTGCTAGTTTAGGTAATTTCTGGAACTGGAAACAAAATATTTAAAAAAAAAACTTGCTGTAAATGGGTTTTTTTTCTCATAAAATTGTTGTGTTTGAATTATTTGTACTTTTGAATGTTGGGACAATAAAATGAGTTGTTGAGAGCTGGTGTCCTTTCTTGTCAGAATCGGTTTTTGCTACATTTTTACAGATAAAGGCAGCTGAACAACTCAACTGAATGTCAAATCTCATTATGCAGGTTTTCTTGGTAATCGCATAATCGACCAAATTCAAAATAGACACAAAATAGAGGTGCTTTGTCCAGAAGATTTTATAAGTATGTATTTTTCAGCCCTATAACAGAAGTGTTCTACGCTGCGCTGTAAGCTGTGAAGTCATAGTGCCCCCTGTGTCTCAATTACAGCATTATTTTCATGCTAAATACTTTATAGAGCAAAAGAAGATGGGGAAATGTTTTCAGTAGAGTAGTAGAACATTTTTTTTTTTATCCCACTAAGCCTAAATGTGATTTTCAGCAAATTTTACCACAACTATCTTTTCGGTTAAAAGGGAGATATTTTAGGCGGGGTTGAGAAAAAAAAAGGCATTTGGCCAGACTTGCATCCTTCGGTTATTAGTGATTTAATGAGCCAAAAAAACCTATCAAGACTTGGATATCAAAACACAAGTCACCCTCTTCCCCTGCTATCATAATGCAGAAGGGGCAGAAATATGCTGCAGGTTGGTTTTCCTGGACGGACACCAATCAACTTGAATACCTTCAGTTAATTCAAAGCTTTCAAATTGTAAGATACGTATGTTACCTTAGATAACAATAGTAAATACTAAATCAAACATTGTGGGGAACAAATTTGAATATGATTTTTTTATTATTATTATTTTTTAAAGTAGGATTTCTATGGGCAGAAAACAGTAAAATAGCAGTTAAATCACTTTTTAATGTATAGGATTTAATTTGATATGTTCTAAATTGTCACTTCCTCCTGATTTTGCAAACGCAGAGTAACACCAATTATATCATCTTACCATTGTCAGATCTAACAGGAAAATGCATTTTCATTGTTTTACCTTAAATATGTTTTACACTGTAGTGTATTTTGCATGTATTTTGAAAACACAAGGATGTGCCTGTTCGAATTAGTAAGCTTACCACAATATTCATTCTATTGTTACGTGATTGAAGTGTGGTTACACTCACTCACACTGCAATATTTTTTGATATATATTCTACTGAACTAGCAGCATAGCTCAGAATGCACCCAGGGATGAAACTGCCATCATTTCCCTGTTTGATTCGTTTTTCTCCCCCAAACTCCCCACCATATGGCCCCCTGGCCTTCTTCGCCCTGCACTTCTCTCTCGCCTCCTGGACAGCGGACATCTCCTGCACACGCCCAGGCCAAACAGGGTGGGGGAGTGCTAAGATACGGCTGTCGCTGACTTTGGCTGGCGGAGCGCGCCCGTCCTAAAGGATGCTGACAGGAGCGAGGGATGCCCGTCGCGCCGCCTCCTTTAAGCAGAGACAGACGGAGCCGCTCCAAGCTGCTTATCCCTCAGCTCCAGGTCTTCCTCGAGTCCTCCACGAGCAAGATGTTTCCTTTCTCTCCTTCCTGTTGTTTGTCCTTTCTCTAAAATGTCAGTCGTGACAACAGGTTTGTGTTCTTCCACATATATTCCACATATGCCACGTATATTTTGGTTCAAGCACGTCTAAATGGCTTACATTCATACTAATTACTTAGGTTATTGTTGGGATTTCTGAATTAGACTTAAACAGTGCCGTTTCCCTCCAGTTGTTGAACTTCATGACGCTTTTCCTTCTGCCGTATAACTCTGACTAGTGATTGTCTTCAGGCTGCCCAGATCAGTCTGGTATATTGCAGCCTAGCACCCACATAAGACTGAACTGTTCCAAAGCCAATCATTTCATTCCAAGAGATCCAGAATCCTCGTATCCTCGGATCCAGAATCTTTCATATTAAGAAAAGGGAAGAAGCCAGGTTGAGAGTCAAAGATAACATACCATTAGTCTATATGAAACAATAATGAAGTTTAGCATCCCTTCACTTTAAAAAAAATGTACTGTAGTTTTTTTGGACATTATATTGAAAGGTAAAGTGGTAATATTGCATTTTCGCACCAAAAATCTTTCCTTGGATTCAAAAACCCATTTGATTTAGTAAGTGAGAGTGCTCTCCTAAATAAGGTTTTATTTTACTAGAATATATATTTTTTAGTAAGGTCTAATAACCTTTAATGATGTTCAATAATGCTCAGTTTTCACAGTTTTTAAAAAACTAATTCTATTCATTTACAGACCTGGAATGTTTTCAGTACTATGCCGATTACATCAACTGTTTATGTACTCACAGAAGTCACAAAAGTCCTAAATTACGACAAGTGTATACTTTTAAAGAATGGAAATAAAGAGCTCTTGATCTTAGGTCTAAGAGACCTTAAAAACCAAATGATCGACTATCATTGTGGTTTGTTTTGTTGTATTTTATTTGATCCAGACATAACAATATTGTTATTCATATTGAAAGCCAGATTGAAATTCAATAAAGAAAAAAGAACGAAAAAACTTTCCATCTTTGGCTTAATTCCAAACTTTCCATCTCCAGTATTGTTATTCATATTGAAAGCCAGATTGAAATTCAATAAAGAAAAAAGAATAAAAAAAACTTTCCATCTCCATTTCCACGGATAAAACCGCTCCTGTTATTCTAACGTCATGCTGGTCAGGATGAAATTAGAACCAAACCATCTCATCTACCTAACTTTAAACTCGTGGCAATTCTGTTTGCGCTGTTCATCATCACAACAAGCAGGCAGGGAGATCAGCTGCTTCACTCTCATCCAGCCTGGCACCCCGGGAGTTATCCCTCCTACTTTCTCATTTCCAAGGGCCTTATTCCTCGCTCGCCTGCTCTGCTTCTTCAGGCTTTTCGGTTTTACACCTGGAGGACTTAGCTGGAGGAAATGTATTTCACCGGCTCAAGGTCATTCCTGACAACATAAAGAATATCCTTCTTCCACCGTTTTTCTATCGTCCTTCTATTCTGCCCGGTGTAGTTTATCTCTGATCTCAGCTGATCTTTGTTTTTTTTAGTTCCCGGCTGAAATGTACCTCCACCGTTTCGAGAACAAATGTATAGATTCTTAACAATAGACTATTGTTATTTTGTGAGACTGACTACAACATTTGTTTATCACCCTCAATAAAGGCAGTATAGAAAAAAATACATATTACTATTACTGCTACTAATAACAATAATAATAATAATAATAATACTCGCAGGCGATTAGTAATTGATAAGGCATTATCAGTTGATTGTCATAATATATTGTTTCAATATCTACTCATTGTGAATGCCTTTTTTTCATTATTATAAGAGCTTATGGAGGCAAATCCTCTAACAACTGTCATGTTTTTGGAGAGGTCACTGCCAGCGGCTGTACTGAGTGAAGAAGGGAGCCGTTCTCAGATATATACATACCTTACACAAAAATCCCCTCCTTGCACTGGTCTTTATTCCCTTCCTATCCTCTGCGTATTCATATTTGTCAACACTAATAGGTACAAAAAAGGCTTTTCCCCAATAAAAAATGGATTGAGGCTCCTGTAACAACGGGGGGGATTCTTTTAAAAAGGACCACAAAAAAACGGCATGCGCTGCCATAGGTTGCCGGGAGCAATAAGATCTGAGGACGATTAAATCAAAATTTCGACCGAACCACTAACAGCAAATTGCCGCCCAGATACTGACAGTGACTTTATGATTGAAAGGTCTCCCGGTCTGAGCCCAAGGGGAACCTATCATCAACTCTGGGTCTGTAATTTGAAATCAGCAGGTGGATCAGAGAGTTGATTTAATTTGGCCCTCGGTAGGGGATGAAGAGCATGTGGGCTTAACACGGAGTGCGCGCATCACAGAGAACCGCAGACAAACACACACACGCCCTCATCGGACTAGTTGGGGGGCAGGCAGTCAAACAGATATGTTCTCACCTATTGAGCACCCTTTTCCTCCCTGCTGTCAATGCTCTCTGGCCTGAATGCTTAATTTCCTCTTTTTGGGTCAATACCGTTTCACCTCCATTTCACCTCAAGCTCTAATTAACTACTTAAAGCCTCCCTCACCTCAAACTGTCCCTCATCGTGCTAACACTGCTGTTGTTACAGTTTACCAAAAATAAAAACATTTGTGTTGTTCAGCTGATGTGGTGGGGAGGAAAATGTCTTCCAGTTTTCCTGGCATTGGCACAGTGAAGTGAAACTGAAAATGTACCTCTTCTGGCAATACCCCCCCCCCCCCCGCATGCTTTTGCGTGTAAGTTCTGCATGTTGTCACCTTTGCAGCATTAGTCTTTATACATTCTCACATTAGTTGTCATTAGGGCAAGGTAGTATAGGTGTCATGCTGCACTTTCGCCCCTGAACTACAGCACTTTTGTACGTCGCTCTGGATGAGAGCATCTGCTAAATTACTAAAATGTAAAATGTAAATGTAAACACTTTCAGTTTGATCTGTTGGCTTTCAGCAGAGCACATTTTATTAACCATAACTGAACCGTAAACTATGCAGTCGTCCTGAAAAAAAGTGTGTTTTGAGGTATCACTGGCCACCCATGTCAAAAGCTCACTTCTTTATTTGAAACTGCCAGTGATCAGACCAACAGTCCTTTTAATCCTCTCATGGTCAAGATGGGGGTGAAGTCTTAATGGATATGAACAACTCTCCAAATGAAGTATGCACAATCAGCAGTTATTACCTTAACAGAAGTAGTAGCCACTTCAGGCTGTAGGTCGATTATAATCATACTGAATGTGTGGCAGGGGAAAGTTCTGTTGTTGACTTGCCTGGCAGCGCTGTCCAGAAGTATATAATAGGCCCTTTGAAGTGTTGATTGGAAACTGTGGTACAGGACCTCCAGAGTCCAACCAGATGGAGCGTAAAAACAAGGACCCGAAACTGCTCAAACCCAAGAATTTAATACAGTGCAGATGGTCAGCTTTAGAGCAATGGGGCTTTTTTTCCAAGTGAATTGAGTCTCTCGTTTGTCTTTTATTGACAAGAACAGTGTGCTGGCTAAAAGGAAAGGGGTGGGCGGGCATGAATGGGAGGTGTACGTACTAAGAGGGAGACGGGATTAACTACAGCAAGCTCCGCTGACGGGACGAACTGCGGCTGACCGGGCGGCAGAGATGGGAGCCAAACCACTGACAAGGCTGTGGCGTAAATCTATCACCATTTTAATACAGTACTTGGTAGCGTTGTTTGCCGTGTGTGTGAGTAGGCTGAGCTTGTGATGCGGTACAGCGAGTGCACTTGGCCTGACTGTCTTTCAGGTTTGGTTGAGTGTGAAACCCATGTATTTCTGCCTGCTTTAATCATTGCTCACAGGATTGAACTGAAGTGAGTAGCCTGTTTGTGACTCAGTTACTGGCCGTTTGGGGCCCCTAGCTGGACGTTTCAATGCTGAGCGGCCTACGGGGATTGCCGTGAGGGGGTAGGAAAAATAAATACTGGGGGGTAGTTTACAGTTTGTTAGGCGCTGTGTATTTTCTGTTGTGGGAGAAAATAAAAAATGTTGTCCCTTGGGGTTGTCGGTGGGTGGATTCTGGCCTGATGGGTGGACGGCGAAACCTGTGACACACGCACAAAGAAAAATGCTCCTTGACATTCAAGATGCCGCAACAGGTCCTGCCTCGCGCGCTGAATATTGAATTGCCATCTGATTCATTGGCCGTCCGTGTGCTCATGCCTTGCAAATGTAATCAAGTGAAACTGCCTCCACAATTACCACCATTACCAATCTGCCAGACATGCCCTGAGAAAACACATCGTCTGGGCCTAGAACTTACACAATATTGAAGCACGTTTCACTGAGAACAGATTTAGAGTCCACAGCATGGGTTTCCTGACTTCCTGAGATAATTTACCGCTGCGAAAACAGGTCAGCGCTGGTATTTTCGGAAGGGACTGGAAGAAAGCAGGTTTGTTTTTTGTTTTTTTTGAGAAATCCATACCAGTTATTTTCCCAGCACCTTCGATTCTCGCAGTACACAGATCATTTGGAAGCATTTCACACAAGCCCCACCATCCTCGCTGCGGCAGGTGGAATTCTGCATGCATGGTCGGCCCTCTTAGCTGCAGCTGGCGTTGCTAGGAGACAGGCTATCCTGCAGCGGAGGGGACCTGACATTAGGAAAAGCAAATTGACCACGGGAGGCCTAATCTAGTGTAAAAACAGCAGCTGGCCAGTTACACTCTATCACCGAGACCGGCAGCCACTGTCAGGGAACAGAGCTCCATGAATCCAAACATGTTGTGCCTTCGCAGATAGTTGGCCATACGTGCCCCAGCCACGTGATCTGTACTGTGTCTAACGCAAGGCGAAAGCGCCCGTGTCGAAGAAGCTCAGAAGTGACAGTACAGATATTCAATGATGTTCAAGACATCCATCTTAATTTTTAATGTCTGATGTCTAGACACATCTCGGAAGAGCTTGAAGAACAAAGCAAAGATGCAGGTAGTTGAGCAATGGCAGCTCGTGAATTTTTGCCTAGGTTCAGGGGAATGCCAACAAGTAAATCAAAAAGGAAGCCAGCTTTCCGGGCAACTGAAGCAGAAATGATAGAGAATGACAGTGATGGCATAACCAAAAAAGAACAATTAACATTTTATAATAAACATTCGGGAAATTACGTTTTACGACAAATATTTGCAGTTCACTTAAGCTACCAACACAACATAAACATAATACCTGCATAAAAAAGCTATGAAATAAGTCAAATCTCCAGGACAAATAAATGGTATTTTCTGTAAAACTAAATTATAATGCAGTGTCCATTTTTAGATTAATTTGGGCTTTTCAGCCTCCCTCTCCAGTTCAGCATTCACACCTCATAGGCTTCCTTGGAGTGGGTTGAGGGAGCTCTGAAATGTTCGATGCTCTAATGAAAGACTGTGTCAACTTCCATGACAAAACAACTCAGTTTAATGATGTGGTGAGATTCTCCGACTCTGTAAGAAAAAGCAGGGGGTCCTCTGTCTAGTCAATACACTGCCTGAATAAATACATGGCTTCAAACAAAGAGACAATAGGGGCTAACTAACCACTCGTTATTTTAGTTTAGCCAACCGGGAATTATTTTAGCTTTTGTGTTTTCTTGTTTTCTTCGTTAAGTTTATTGTAAACATTCAACAATTATTCTAAGACACAACTGCAGGCACAGCTGTAAAGATGTGAATTTAGATTAGTTTCCCGTGCAAAACGCTGTTGGAACCGAAAGGTCAATGCTGTGTCCATTAACTGTAAGTTAAAGGAAAGAACAACAGCAACAACAACAATACTAATAATAATAATAATAATAATAATAATAATAATAATAATAAGGTTAAGTTATTCTTTAATCTTAAATATACAGTATGAGAAAGAAAATGTACATTTTAGCCAAATTCAACCAAAACAACAAATGTAAGACACATAATAGTCTTATAAAATCCGAACTTATACCACACAATAATCCTGATACTTCTTACAGGCAAACTAAATGTGTTAAACTTAATATTTTCATTTAAATTGTAACACTTTTCATTTTGATTACTGAATGCAAATGCAAGAGCCAAAAAACAAAAAAACAATTCAGTAATTCTTCTCTTTCCCAAAAAGTTGAGGCTCGCAAATTAATTTAGAAATTCACAATCGGAGTCTAATGAGAAGTTCTCCAAAGCAGATACACGGTAATTGGGGGGTAGTTTGATTTCATTAAACATGCACAAATTAAGCCTTTGTTAGCAATTCAAATTAGATCTCCACCACACCACGGCACAGCTATGCTTCGGATTTTCGGGTAGGTCAGTGTCCGGAAGACGTTTCGATTTTCTTCATCATGTCTCAGGATCACTGATGTCATACAAGCAAAGGCTCACACACCACAGTCACACAAACTGCTCAAACTGTGTTTAAAACACACACCGGGGATCACGCAAACAGCATGTCAGTTTCCGTATAACAGAAAATACATACACATTGGAACGTTGTGGTGGGTAAAGAGTTCTGGTTAAAGTCTTGAGGAGCCTGTCTACAGTTACAGTTAATGATGTCATGGAGTCAGAAAAAACAGAATGTGGACATTCCTCTGTAATGTGCTTACAGGGGAAAGCTTACTTGGTACAGATGTAGCTCAAACTTTTATGCATGAGGTCCGAAATTCAATAGGATTTTAGTTATTCTTTTAAAAGATCCATTTGGTAATGTCTTCACTAAATAATATGGAGCTGAAAAACGCAAAAAGAGAATAGAACACCGTCATCTTGACTAATAATGCAACAAGATTCTTAATAAATGCAGAGGCATACACTTAATGACTCGTCTTTAAAAATATCCTTCAAATCAGAAAAAAGTTTCCCATCTCTACGAGAAATCAGAGAGAGAGAGAGAGAGAGAGAGAGAGAGAGAGAGAGAGAGAGAGAGAGAGAGAGAATACTCTCTTGTGTTGTTGGAGGATCAAATTATTATTCACATTAATATTCATGACTTTGACCTCTAGTGACTTCTACCTTGACATTTCTTGGAACCTAATGAAGAATAATCTTTTGTAATATAGATTACAAAACTAAAATCACAAAATCACAAAATGACAAAGGTCAACACAGAGTTTTTTAATAAGAGCACAAGACACAATTTTCATAATTTCCTATCAAGCTCTTGCGACATTGGTAATCCAACAACAATACTGAGAATGACTATATTCCTGACAATATGCTTTTAAAAATATTTTTGTCACATCGAATGGATTTGTTACACCCGTAAGGACTCCTCAGGAGGATGGTATTGTCAGCTACAGTGCAGGGGTTGACAATACTGGTATTGTGTGCAGTAGTTGCAAGAGCATAACATCTCTGTCAGCATTGGCCTTCGGTGCACGGACGTGATTTCACCATGATAATACCGAACACAAAATTCAGTATTAACATTTATCCAAAACGTCCTTTTAATGATAAAATGGTAAAAATGTGCGCATAGCACCTGAGAGTAACGCTATGACAAACATTACTGTTATATTAAATATCTAAATATACATTATATGTCTGACAATGCAAACCCTTCATGATATAAAGGAAAGTAAAGATATAACGGCGATTATCACGTTTGTCTGTTCTTTATGTGGGACCTTAAGACTGATTCAGATTGCTATTCAGATCAGGCAGCCCCTCCTAGCCAGCTCACATATTGAATGTGGTTTATCAGATCCTCCAGATCTTAACTTTAACTTTTTTTAATTTAACTATCTTACAGCACAATCTTAAATCTCTTTCATGATCACCATGATAAACGATATCAGAGCACTATATTACACGTTACATGGGCAGTGCAACAAATAAACTTTGATAGATTCGTTAATTCATTCGAAGAGGCCTTCCCTTGGTACTGTTCCATTGTGGTTGCTTCTGCCACCCAAGATTCTTTGGTATCCTTCCTGTAGTATCGGGTGGGCACATTCTCCTATTGAATCGTAGCTACTGTATGCAAGTCACCCACGTATGCCCATTGGTTCTGTGGCATTGTGGTTTTATCTCCAACTTGAAAGAACTAAAAGTACACGACAAATCTTGCACTGCATAGCAGTCCATTATATTTTAGACGCAATCAGGAAAGTAAATGATTAATTCTGGTATTGTCATTATTATTACTGTAAGGCTGTGGGTTTATGAGCTGGACTCACTTAGATGAAGGAAGGTGTGGCACTATGCTGCGATGGAACACAGGGCCAGAGGGTTCTGACCGGGACAGACGACGTGGAAGACCAAGTGGGGAAGCTCTGGGCGAGCCCCCTTTTTAATACAAGCAAGATTACCCCCCAACTTGGAGAGCCTAGAACAAGGTCAGAGAAATAAATCGTAATAAATGAATTAATAAATTATTAATCAAACCATATTTGTCCCGCTTTGGGCTGGTGGTGCACTGGAGCGCGCCCCCTACCTGGGGTTTGTAAGGCGGGGCAGGGCGGGGCAGGGCAACTCGTACTGTCTCTTTGTGTACACGAAACATACTCCTTAGCTAGATCGTTCAGGAGTTATCACCCAAGCCAAAAAGCCTCTCTCACCCTGTCCTCATCACTTCTCCCTCTTCCAAAAACTTCCAAAAGTTTTAAGGTTTTCAAAACTAAAGCCCCACAAATAGGCGTACACTCTTATTATTATTTTATTTATTTATTTTGCTGCGGAGGTGTAAATATGTGAGGTGGATTTGTCTGTTGGATTGTCCTGGTGATGGGTGACAGGGGTAACACTAAAACTGCTGTTTACAAACCTAATAAAGGGAATTAGCAAAAAACAAGAGACACCCGCTATCATTAAACAATATATATTAATTACAGTGAATGGGCACATCTACCCCTCCTGAGTTCGCCCCAGGGCTGTTTGTGGCAGCACACTCCCCGTTATTTCTCAGTTTCTGAACTAGTTGTAAAGAGAGTAAACATGAGCTTTGCCAAAGTGCATTCTAATTAGTTAAGTGCTACAACAGGTGTTAGGAGTAGCATTGAAATAAACAAATCTATTGAGAAGATTTGCAAGATTGATAAGATACATTAAGCGTGACATTTCCAAAATAAATGTTTTCACAGAGAACATAAATATGCGTTTCAAGGGATATCAAGAAGCTTCAGGACTTATTTATTTAGCTTTACTGAGAGACGAGGGCATTCACTTACTCCCAAGTATTATTAAGATGAATACATTCAAATGACAAGCCGCCAAGCTGCATATCAATGGCATTTGTGGAAAATGTATTCAGAGGCCTCAACATACTGATTAAATATCAGGAATAGTTACTTCTGTATCTGTTTCCTAAGGTGTATGAAGTGTTGTACTGTTCATGAGTAAATGACCTTAAAGCACTGGTGTAGTGGCCAGTACATCAAGAGCTACCCAAAAACTCTTAGCCGAACCAAAGTTTTCAATTCAATTTTCAAAAATTACAATATGACAGCCAAACTAATGTAGCATGATATTTACTTCTTTTACAGCAAAACCACTGACTTGTTTTGACACTTACCTAACGAACTTTAAACAGGTCAGCACATTGTTTAATTCACGGGGGGGTTCTGGGAAGTATGGCTATAAAACTGCCAGAAGACACGGTGGGGTGTGTGTGTATTATTATGATCATTGAGAGGTGGAGATGTAACCGGGCGGTATTCTGCGGGTAAGTGGGCTGCGCTTTGTCTGGCTGCAAATTGAGGGCCCCCCGCTGCCTTTCAGGAAGGGGCCAAGGAAGCAACCCGACTGATCCGGGCGCAGGGAAGCAGGTCGTGCCTGAGGCCAACAGCCTTGGCGAGGACGACCACCCTCTGGGGAGCTAGCAGCGTTTATTTTGGTTGTGTCTTCTGGTGTGTTTATTTATTTTCTGTTTCGGGTTGAGTGGGGAATAATACGCAGGAGAATGTGGCCTTACCATTGCTTGTATGAATTTTCCCTCGGTTACCTTGCAACCGTAATCCCCTGATAGTGACCAGTCTTTCCTTTTAAATTTGATTATTGCGATGGTGAGATCAATGATTCAGACCTCTCAGACTGTTTTCTGAGAGTTCCCTGGCCTTGACGATGATGGCGGATTTTAGAGAAAGATTTATTTGCAATTTCTGTAACTCCTTTTATACCCTATGGAAACAGGGACCCATATAAGTTGCAGGACAATATAAACACGAATTTACTTGAAATATGCTCATTGGGTTTCTTCGGGCTTTTAATATTGCTTTTAGTATAAGTCTGCATTACAGAGGCTGAATTCTGCCTATTGATAAGAGGTAATTAATTTGTCCATGCTTTTAAGTTATTAGCTTTGCTCAATCTATCTAAGTCTGTTTTTCTGCAAGCGGCTGGCAGCGACTGATGAGAACGTCTCGTGGTGCAAACGAGGAAACACCTTGCAGAACAGAGCAGGGAAGCGGAAATGACTGGGAAACGTGGTTAATAGAACACGGATGCTGAAATCCAGGGTTGTTAGTTGAGGATCGAACTCTTTTAAAGTTAGGAGCGCAATAACGGCTATGTAAAGAATATTTAAGTGTGCCGCTTTTTTCCGCTTATTGTTTTGCTTTTTTGGTAGAGCAATTATTTAGTTTAGGAACTTTTTTGGTGATCTATTGGATTTCATTTTGTGTGTATTTCACTTTCACAATTGATTAATATTTTATGTATAATACATTAAGTTGTCGTCCGATTTGGTTTTTCGACAACTAAGCTGTGGTTGCTAAACGGACCTTGAGTTCGGATGCTTGCATTCCATCAGGTTGGGCAGTCACAAACCTGGTGTTAGGGCTTGCTTCCTAGCGTAACAGAGCCTCTGGGAAGTTCCTGGAGCTTTTTAATGTATCTCCAGACAACAAATAATTTGCTTGTAAATACTTAAGGGTGTGAGTTGATTCATTACCTATTTTAACTATTTTGCCGAAAACATAGTATTTTGCTCTTTTCCGTGTTCATGTTAAAATGAGCACATCTTAAATAAATAAAATAAAAAGATTTCAGCAATTAAACAGTCAACCAATTCTCTCCGCCTATGCTGTATTCACAACGCATTTCTAATTATTTCGCACACCACATTTCTCGGACAAAACATATCACGCAAAATTTTGCTTTAAAAAATCGTTGTCTATTATTAGAATTTTTACCGAACTTGGCCGCTAGAGACCACCAGAGTATAATATTTGAGTAGGATACTCAATTAGTTTTTAGGTGTCATTCATGGGTAAAATGTATAACATGAATAATTTGTGTTTTGTTAACATTATCTACACTTGCTCTTAACTTTGGGGATGAAAGTATATAGCGAATTAATCATAGATAAATACACCAAACTTTTTGAGACACAGAGGTAAAGTCTAGGTATATATTTTTTCTTCTTGGAGGCCTGGAAAGTGGGTATATGCAATGGTAACAACTTTAACTTTCAGAAATGTCAGTGTCAGGACAACAGTTATGTAATGTAAATATAGTGCATTGCATATAATTATGTAATGCACTATACATCATTGTAGCCCCTTTTCAATTTAAACTCTCAATCAAGTTTGTTGAGGGCTTAAATTCAAAAGTGGCTACAATGATGTATAGTGTATTACATAATTATATGCAATGCACTAAAAGTTGGGGAGATATTTAGAGTTTGAACAATACTAGTACAAAGTCGGAAAACAAAGACATTTTTAATATTAGTGGTCGAAGAGGCTATATGCAGTGAAGTGCAGAAAGAGAATTGAATGTAACCTTGTAGGTGTAGGGCAGTTCACTTGCCTCTAAGCAATTTCCATGAACAAAAATGTAGCCTTTAAACAAGTGCTTTCGTGGTTGTACAAAGAAATAAATATGAAAGAAGCAGCTTTCTGAGGGTATTTTAGACATTCTCAGCAGAGCATTTGTAAGTAGTATTAGTCATGGGCTGAAGTAAATTATTAAATGAAATCTATTTTTAACAGCACCAACTGACGGAAAATGGCTGGCTCCTGCTGTAAGCTCACACGCACACACACAAACTTTCCTCTATTCAGGAAACGCATGGGCCAGCTGGTGTGTTTTTGATGTGCATTTCTCTTTAATACTCCCCAGTGCAGGCTGCTCCCTGTCTGCACCACTCTCTCTGCCTCTACTCCCAGCTCTGAAGCAAAATCCTTCTGGGTCCCAATTAAGACTCAAAGCTGCTGTTCTCTGTATGATAACAACACCAAGCGTTGACAACATGCTACCTGTCAACAAGAACATCAACACCCACCATCTGTTCCCTTGCAAATTGTCTTCATTACTTGCAACTTCACAATATACCGCTTTCCTTTAAAAAAAAAAAAAAATTCCTACTCTTTAAAATCCATTCTCATTACCTGGTAATCGCACAGAAATGTTACAGCACTAGTACGGATTCAGTCCGTCCCCCTGTTTGATTTGCTTGTGGTTTTGAGAAGGGGTGTTTTGAAATAATGACCGGAAAACAAGGCTTCTTTTCCCTGATTGTTAAAACATCAGCTAATTAAAATTCAGGCTTCCTTTGTAGGTAATTTCCAACCTCACACCCCTGTACTCTTAATAGCTTTCACAGTTGGAACAAATTATGCAGAAGAGCAGATAATAGATTTTCCTTTCTAATTAAGATTGAGTTTTTCCTCTCTGGTCTATTAATCAGGGGATAACTTGTAGTTTATAAAAAAAGAGAAAGAAAGAAAGAAAGAAAGAAAGAAAGAAAGAAAATGGAGAAACACTGACCAAGTAATTCTGTTTCCCTGTCCCTGGGGAGGGATGAGGGACTTGATGCTGATCCGCTCCGCCACGCTGGCCCACAATTCACTTACCCATTACCGTGCCAGGCTAGACACACACTTCAGGATAAAATACGTAAAGCTGATGAGCTGAGTATGGCAGAAACTAAAATTAAGTGTGTATAAATGTAACACACAGCAAACTGAATGAAGAACTCACAACTGAACTGACAGTTCATTTCCATACAGGTTTTGTAACTTTTAATTTCGGTCATGTCAACCCCTGTTCCAGTTCAAGAAAGGAAACCCGTCTTCGACATCCACTCTGCACAATCTCTGAACGTCTAAACAAAGTCGTTCTTGTCGTACTCTCATACAGCTGGGGAGATTTGCTTGGCAATGTTCTCTCACCCTCTCTCCCAACACACAAACTCGTACAGATACTTCCTGGATTAAGGAGTACAACCTACATGCCTGCTTAGATCCTGCTGCATCGGGACCATACATCTGTCATACTGAATATAAGAACTTCTGATCTCAAACTTATACTGTGGGACCCTGACAGCTGCAGATGTGGAAATGGTTGCCATTGAGAAAAAGGTGTTCCTCACTTTACAGGGAAAAATGAAGAATATCTTTGGCGGAGTAAGATAATGAAAACATTAGTCTCTGATAAGAAAAACATTACTGCTGTCAGTTCTCTAAAAAGGTAGACCAGACTCCTAAATTAATAAATACAAGGCTCATTAGGGAGTACAATATGTATATGAGGAACTGATTCACATGTGTTTTGAGGTTATGAGCCCTTGGGTGAGGTGGAGTTGAATTTTAATGATAATTTGATTTCTCATCTAAATCATAATCGCAAAAATGCTACAATGAGAGCACCACCCTGCTAAATAACTAAATTTTAAAAATGAATAGATCTAATGCCTTCATGCTTAAAAGAGGTTTGGTAATCTTGAGGGAGCACAAAAATGGGAACCATTTGTCAATTTCCGTCCGCATTTTCTTTGTCAGTCGTCCCATTCTCCAGTTTTCTTCATTAATTGTTCTCTGAGATGTTTTTAGACGTAATCATACATGGGCATCATGGGCATAATCGACTAATTCCATTCCCTTGTAGTAAAACAGTATGTTAAACAAAGGCAGTATACAATTCAAATCCAAACCACAAGCACAAGAATATCTTGTATCTCACTGCAATTTTTGACATACATAAAATGACATAAGATAGACAAATATAAAACAAATACTTACTCTTATTCGTATTGATTGAGCCGACCGTATTGATACAGTTTTGGGCAAAAGTCTTAGACCAGGGTGTACAAATGACATAGTGAGAGAACAGAAAGTGCATAATGTATTAGGAAGAACATCATTCCCTCTCTTCTGGTTGGTGCATGACTGTGTTAAGTCAAGGTTTGTCAAAGGACAAGAAAGCTGCTCTTTAGTTGTCAAGTGCTTTAGCTTGATTGGTGCAGAATTAGAATGTGTGAGCAGGGACAAAAATTATTGTAAAGGTCAGAAATTCTTTCTGAGACGTGGGGTGTTGTTGAAAGTTGCTCATTTAGGATACTCACTGTAGACAAATGATGTGCAAGGCCAGTCTGTACGGGGAGAATTAAAACATACAGATCAGTGGTGGAAGACAGTGGACAATGGTAACCGAGTGAGCTGCCGAGTAACCACCAAATATTTCTTGCTGGTCAGAATCTGGAGTCCCATCCCACACACCTTGGCCTGAACATGCAATGCAGGAAGTGGATCTCCCCAAGTCCAATCCCACACACCTTGGCCTGAACATGCGATGCAGGAAGTGGATCTCGCCCAAGTCCAATCCCACACACCTTGACCTGAACATGCGATGCAGGAAGTGGATCTCCCCAAGTCCAATCCCACACACCTTGGCCTGAACATGCGATGCAGGAAGTGGATCTCGCCCAAGTCCAATCCCACACACCTTGGCCTAAACATGCGATGCAGGAAGTGGATCTCGCCCAAGTCCAATCCCACACACCTTGGCCTAAACATGCGATGCAGGAAATGGATCTCGCCCCAAGTCCAATCCCACACACCTTGGCCTAAACACGCAATGCAGGAAGTGGATCTTGCCCAAGTCCAATCCCACACACCTTGGCCTAAACATGCGATGCAGGAAGTGGATCTCGCCCAAGTCCAATATCTCAATTCCACACACCTTGGCCTAAACATGCGATGCAGGAAGTGGATCTCGCCCAAGTAAAATCCTACACACTTTGGGCTAACCACCTGATGCATGAAGTGAACCTCATGATGTCATTGCCAAGGAGGCGGATTGCTTGGATGCACTAAAGGATTTGCAGAAGGTTGTGTGTGGCCCCATGAATCTCCATCAGTGGCAGCTTATCCATATGAGACAGAGCCTTAGTGAGAAAAAACCAACCAAACACATCACAAATCATTAATAATTGTGCATTACTTGGACAGTTATGTATTGCATGTATGCGTCCTACATAAGTTGACATAATTCTACCAGGGCTGCTGATCGGAGACTGGCTGATTGAAATGCTGAATGCAAGGCTTAACTAATACATCTGTAACATAGCCTCGTTAAAGCTGCCCGGGTTACCATGGTAACTAACACTTAACATCAGCTTGCGACACTAATGTCTATGGCAAATAAAGGGCAAACTGAATGTTTGTATGCATTTCCATTGCACATTACACCATGACGGCGTTACAGAGTATATTGAGCAGGAATGCGAGGTGCTGATTGACAGCTGGCCTACTGGGAACATTTTAGAAGGGGTAAAAGCGACCCATGGAATGATATAAAGAAAAGCCAGATCTCTAGAGGAAACGTTTACACACAGTTTTTTACAGATAGGGTATGTAAACGTCACCATTTGAATCTCTATGAGAGGCTCACAAGTTTTATAACCAAAATGTATCTGAGTGTTAAACACAAACTGAGAATAAAAAAGAATAAAATGGTCTTAGATCCTACAAGCCAGCATCCACAGTGTTAAAAAGCCATGAGAGATTTACTGGTCAAAAAATTCTAGTAGAATATTCCACTTTTTACCATAGAACTGTCAAGGAGTATTTTGTTCTATTTTGTATTTAGTTCTTAACATATTTGTTGTCCGACCCCAACCAATAACATGGTTCGACTTGCTACACCTAAGTTTCCCATCTGTCTGGCTTTGTTGAGCTTCCTCAAGTCAGCCTGGATTTAAAGCAGTTCCTGGGAAGTGTTAAAAAGTTAACAAGGTAACATGCCTGGCGTCCTTTAGTTAGACACTCCCCTGAGGATATTAGCATCCAACTTATTTCTGCTATTAGCCCTTGTTACCGCAAAGCTGCACCAAATGAATAATGAGGATTAAGGAGGGCCAAATGTTCCACGCAAGGAACGAAGTATCTGTTTGTGCAACATCGTGGACTGAACATCTGTTCTCCAGCCTTACCCAGTTTTGCCCTTCCTTCCTCCCTTCCCCAATAAATGTTCTTGGCTCCCAATGTGAAAGGCTCCGTCACTGTCTGTTGCATTTTGCAAAAACCAGA
>JAOYSI010000007.1:718795-751629 GCA_025775065.1 Hiodon alosoides
CAGCACAACCACCACTGTTCCAGCTCCTCCAATCGCTTATTTTACTTTAACTAAAGTCTATAGAGTGAAATTCACAAATACCGAGTGATTTCACTTACTACACCAAACCCCAACACCAGCACAACCACCACTGTTCCAGCTCCTCCAATCGCTTATTTTACTTTAACTAAAGTCTATAGAGTGAAATTCACAATGACCGAGTGATTTTACTTACTACACCAAACCCCAACACCAGCACAACCACCACTGTTACCTAGATGGGGCTGGGAGGTACCTACAGAGCCCAGAGCAGGGTTAGCAGAACTGCCTCGCTCCTGTGCTATGGGTATGCATGGGTGATGAGATGACAGTGAAGAAGGAGGGGCTTGTCAGAGGCCCTCTAGTTTTGGTAGATTATTTTTTTTCATTTAAAGTTATTTTCTTCTATTATTAAAAAACAGGTCAAAATATGGGCTGATTGCCACGGTTATAATTACGCTAATGGCTTCATTTACTGCCATTAATTTAGCCCTCATCAGTCTTTTGCAAGTGATTAATATGAAGCCGCAAAGGAGCTGGCTATACAATTATGGTAGGAAAACGAAATTTAAAGAAACCAAACGCCACAGCATTACATTTATTTCGTAAACAATATTCCTTCGTTCCTTAATTTCTTGAATGATGTACAACGTTGCGACTTTCAGTGTCTAACTTCCTTGTATGAACAGGGTAGAGGGAATGTGAGAACGAAGCAGACCTTTCACTGCTCATGCTGACGGATTTTATGACCGGGAACGCATTTGGTCATCGCCTGTTCAGTGCAATAAATATTAGTAAATGCTTTGTGATTTTAGATTTCATTAAGTGCCTTCGGGGCTTATAAAATTTTAATTATTGAAAAAAAAGCATTAAAAAATTTGAAATATAGTTGATAAACATTGATAAGGTTTCTAGTATTATGAACTAGTTCCAAAAACATGAAAAAGGGTTTGTAGGATCAGGATCCACTTGCATTTCAGAACGTGCCATTAAGATGCCAGGCGGGTGGAATGATATCGCTTTCCAGTCCACCTTTATGCTCCCAAAATGCTCAAAAGATTAAACAAGCACAGTCATCAATTTTGGCTAAACATTCTATTTGATCATGACCCGCCCATCTCATAGGTCTCATTTTTCCCTCCTCCTCTTCTTGACCGGGCGAGTGTGGCACCATTACTGTTGGAAGCGGGTGGGGGGGGGTCAACATCCTCATCCAATTGACCTGGTCCAGAGTCAAGACCCTAGAACAAATAGTCTACTTTGAAGTTTTAAATGAAGATTTGGGACGGAAAAACCCGTTAGCAGCTAACAACAGAATGTGGGCTATTTATACGAGTTGAAATGAGCTGTTTATCCTGCATAACAGCATATCGGTTGTCTGACAAACCGTGCAAAGGTTCTGAGAAAACCATCTAAATTATCCAAGACTTTCAAAAAGCTCCCATTTGTTTCTAGGACTCTTCTGTCTGTTTTCCTCTTGTGGACTTAACCCTTTTTCAAACGTACGGACATAATCTGCCTGGCGCAAGTAGCTGTTTTATTGCTTCATCCTATAAAGAGCCTCGACATCAAAGGCAGAAATACAGCAATAGCTAGGAGACAAAAGCGACCTTCCTTACGATGAAGGACTCATCCAAGGCGTGAGTCTGAGAGGCAGAAGCCCTTCTCTGGCACCAAATGAAAGTGGGACACACTTTTCCACATTCTCCGTACCAGCATGTAAGCAACATGTGTTTCCTTTCCGTGCAGATAAAATGCTACCCTTGGACAAAATAAGAGTGTATCATCTAGCTGTAGTAACTCCATGGCCTTGCTTCTTATTTCTGGCCCTGAGGTGTGCATCACAAACAAATGTCTAAATTTTATTTTCTCTTAGGGATGTGCTCAATACGTGAACACTGGTCCCAGAACACCAGACTCCATCCAGGTTTCCCTAGGTCCAGTCATTATCAAAACACCACAAAGCTGTGTTTGACATCCATCTTATGTGCAACCCCACTCATAAGAAAAAATTTTCATGGGACAAACCACTCTGTTATTAAAAATGTCCTCCACTGGAAGACCTGAAATATATATATTTTTTTAAATGATTGATATCTCGTCTTTTATTTTCACTCACTTCTCTTTTGTCTAGTGTGACAAAACTTTTTATGCACTAAAAGTTTAAATTCTACAGAAGTTTAGAAAATGTAATTTTTCATAAACAGCTCTGCCTGAAGGTTGCTAAGGTCAGTTTTGCAATTGCCTTAATAAACTGACCCACCCACCCAGACTCCCCAGTAATAAATTCCTTAAAACCATCCCGCCTCCCAACCCCCCATCCTCTGTCTTCTTATGAGCCTCTTCTACCCCCAATCTATCACTGTCATCCCAATCAATAATCAATCTGCTGTGTGGTGTTGGCTGGTCATCCATCTCCATTGCTTGCCTAAGCACACCCCACCAGTATGGATCATAATTTGGAGCAGCTGTAATTGCTGGTCAGTAAAAGGGAGGCCATTAATGTTATCTCAGTCGAACATTCCACTCCACTACTCCTTCTGACCCAGTTCACGTTCCTCAGCACCACGCCGCCCACTCTGTCCTTTTTAGCTTTTATTTATATGAACGTGAAAAATATTCAGCCTCTGGAATCTGGAAAGCAGGCAAGTCCTGCCTTCCTCCTTCAGCAATAGCAAGGGCCCATGCAATACAGGGCTTACTGGACTTCAGCTGTGTTCCGTGGCATGTGGAAGTGCACTTATTCCGTCATGCCTTTAGGGGGCGATAACAGGAGTATGACACTGTTTGGGTTTGCCTAAACATAAAGAGAGAAGAATTTGCGGTGGAGGGAAATGCTTGCTACATTTCAGATGTCAAGCCTAGAGTTGTTTCTGCACGTACCTCAAAATACACAGCAGGTTCATTCCTTATATCTGCGTCAGTTAGCTGAGCCGCCAAAAAAGTAGAAGGCATTACTGAGGTTAGAATAAAGCCAGTGTGGCAGTGTGGTTTAATATTATTATATAAAAATCATATTTTTGGACTCCATGGGCTCTTCCCTGTTGATCTTACATATTTAAAATGAAATACATTTATAGAATGGGGTGTAATGAATGTGCCTTTTCATAATATGGAGGGCGCATCAGACCAGAGGACAAAGCCTTGTTTAAATCTCTGGATCTATGGAGATCATTTCCATATTTCATGTTTGGTTTGCCTGAAAATACTTGTCCATTATCATCACAATACAATTCATTAGCATGGTTTGATTGTCTGCTGGTGCTAAATAAGTCTCCTCTCACAAAGAACGACTTTTTAATTAAAGTCTTTATCCTTTTTTGGGGTTTTATTTTTCTTTTTCCGCCGTCTTTTCATCGCTGCAGAGAGCCTCAAAATCTAGCTTTAAAAGGAAATGAAAATGTTTATGCGAAACAGATACAATGCAAAGTCTAAGCAGGAAAACATGTTTCTTCTGTAGGGTCTAGTGGAGGGAATTCAAAGACCATTTCCACTGAATAAATGTTTTTTGCCGTCCAAGTAAACAGAGATTGTAATGCATTCCACTTAACCTATCTGTAGTCTACCGCAGATTTTTCACGGCTAATATTCATTGTTCACAAATTCACTGTGGTTACAATGTGCATACTTGTAATTACAGGACAAAACAGCTTGTTTAAAGACAGGTCCCATGTTTCTTAGCTAAGCAAACCTTTTCTCTGGGAGAGCTCAGTTTTCATTGTTGAACAAACAAGTCCTCCCCATGACTCAAACGCAAGCAATTCACATTCCACGGGCGAAGAGTGCGAATGCCCTGGCCCTCAAAAATCTTCTGCTACTAATTGGCGGCTTGTAAGGAAGCACCCTGAAGGAAAACAAAGAGGCCTTGAAAGATTTATTCCCTTAACAACTTTGGAAGCGTTCCCACATTGGAGCCCCCGCACTTTCCAGCCAGTCCTGTCGTTCTCTTCCTCTACACCAGGGAGGCCCGTGACTCACAGGTAGGCTGTCGCACTCTCCCAACACCTGTCCCTACAGACTAGAAAACAAACCCATATCAGCTCACGGACTTCCTCTTCTGCTTTGCGTCTCCAATCTCACTGAAATCTTTTCTCTTTTTTTTCCTCCAGTTCGGGTTAGTTTCGGTTTCCCCGGGTTACCCAGCCCATGCCTTTAATGCGACTTCTCTAATGGGCCACCTTGTTGCCAGCAGAAGCTTGTGGCATTATGATTAAAAAGGCGCATAGTTTTTCCATTTTTTTTTTGGGTTGCAATCTTTGCAAGGTTTCTTCAATTGATTGTGCGGAGGTATTGAGATTAGAGAAATGTGCCCACGATGAATGGCCTTTAACTTAATGGTTTTAAACTCCATGCTTGCCACAGAGAATTACCACAGAGATTTCTATTTAATTGAATTCCTTGAATGACATCAGCAATCATTTTCATCATTGTCTACTGTGACAGCTGCCATATTCTGGTTTGTACGTTGATGTTAGCCATGACGATGACAAACGGGATCTGAAATCCATTGGCAGCCTTCAGGGACACCGTTGTCCTGGAAATACTGCAAGAATAAGGAGCAGCAGAACATGGTGACTCGGGTCCCATGTCCAGGATTTATGGAATCATGCTGGTTTCTTCCTGGGGGCACTGGCAGGTTCCCACCACAGATGGTTGCATAGGGTTTTTCCTCCATCGAAGGTCTCAGGCTCAATGGCTCTGATCACAGCGCCTGTAAGGTCAATGTGTTGAATGACTGCTGTGCAAAATGTTGGGCCTCGCTGAGCTTGTTGTGACGTGGTAATGGCAGGAAAGAGAATTTACGCTTGACAAGTGGCCATCTCCAGACAGAACTCCCCCTACTGCACACACAGACGCAAAGCTTCCCAACACCTCACCTACCCAACACCTTACTTACCCAACACCTGACTTGCACCCACAAATGGCACAAATGGTCGGTTTTTTTCTCATAGTGTTTTTACTCATGTATTTTAGTGGTGAATCCCTTCCCTTCTAAACCTAAACAAGCAATAAGCAATGAATGAGAAAAGATTAATCATATTGGAAACTAAATCTCACCCGTAAACATACCTATAGAGTTTGACTTGAAGGGCTGCCATTTCCTTCACCACTATGCTTTCTGGTTAACCCTGAGGGCTTTTTTTAGTTGTTTGTTTTTTTTTCCCAAAGTGATTGGCACCAGTATGTAAAGTCTGTTATCAATATTATAATATAAAACAATATATGTGTGTGTGTGTGTGTGTGTGTGTGTGTGTGTGTGTGTGTGTGTGTGTGTGTGTGTGTGTGTGTGTGTGTGTGTCTGCGGGGGGGTTGTAGGTGCTTGCCAGCTTCTGTGGGTGCCGCTCACAAACTGTTAGCCAAGACATTAAAAAAGGAACCTGGGAGAGTAAGTATCATGCCTTCTCCGGAAACTTCTCCAATCTGTGTCCCCTGAGTTTTGACTAGTCTTCCCCAGTTGCTCCACATACAAAAAGTTAATTGAGTTCATTAAAAAAAATTTTTATAGGGTAGTGCCTCATCTGGCCTAATGGTCATATTGTTGACCTGTGACACAAACTTGAAAATCTATTCATTAAAATGTACTGCCATCGTATTTTGGCTTGAAAAAAAAATCTATCTCACTCTCCATGACTACACAATGCCCAAGTGTTCTAGATACATAGTGTTTCTACACATCCCTGCGTGGTTATTTTAGCACAAAAAACAGTAGAGCAGGAACAATGATTTTACTACAGACCCTCACCCAAAGATAAGTTATTAACTCATTCATAAATAATACTGATACACATGAACTGATATAATTTTTTTTATTCAGAAAAGGTAGAAATTAATTTGAATCAGGTCCAAAAGAGGGAGGGTCGTGGAATCCAGGAAACAGAAGAAGTTGGGGTCCTTTCAGTCGATGGTTTAAAAAGAAACTCAAAGAGGTGACTATGCCTCAAACTGCACAGAGATAGCAGAGCAGCCCTGTGTCCTCTGACTCTCACACCAGCCGCGTGACAGCACGTCTTGCTCCCATTACAGACGTGACGCCCGATTCCCCTGAGAGCACGGGGAAAGGGGTTCAACTATCAATGCTACTGTCCCAGGGTGTACAATCCATTCAGAGCAAGTGGCTGACACCAGACCTGCAAAGCTGCAAGCCTGTTGTAATTTGCCATTTAAGATCGAGGGAATTTGTTTCTAAATCTATACTACATCACTTGCCACCTCACGAGCTACGGAATGACAGTGCTAAAATGCCAGGAACCTCAGTTCTCTCGGAGCTGTAAAGTAATTGCTTCAGTTTGTTTGTTTATTGGTGTCTATTTGCTATTCTGCACAGGCAGCACATAGACCTCTCGCAATGGAAGTGATTTTATATAAGGAGTAATAACAAAAATGGATTTCCTTCTCACTTGGAAGCCTTGTGGCTATTTATCTCCTCTTGACTAATTATTCATTACAGCACAGTGAGAGAAGAAAGGAAAATATACAGTCTGTAAATTTGTTAAATTAGCTTTTAGAATATTTTGCATTTTAATACAGTGTTTTAACATATTTTTCAATTATCCATTTTTATTCCAGTTTTTTTCTTGACAAAGGTAAATGCATTTGCTCACAAATACCTTACCTTACCGCCAAAGTTGCTATCATTGTTTCAACCTTTTAAAAAACAATTCTTTGCAAAAACAAAAACTTGCTTTACTACTAATGTACAACTGTTCGACAAGCAGTTTGCTTTGCATGCTTCCTGCAACACATGGCTCTCGCGCCTCTTCGTACACCACTCCCTTCTTCGTCCAAACCTCTCCACTACAATCACGCTTCACCTCTGCGGCTGACCCAGCTCCGCCACCCTCTTAGCCCAGCCCAAGTCTGCTGCTGATGAGCGCATGGGCTCACTGCCACATTGGATTAGCTGTTCTTCCGAGAAAGGATGAACTTTAATGAATGCACGCAATGGAAATAAACTCTTATGCTGTTAATTTTTTTTTTTTTACTGGTAACGCTAAAAAGGGAAATTGGCACACACCACATCCCTTTCGACGTATCTCTGACTAAGCTCGCTTCTGTAAGCCAATCACAAGTCTGATGCACTTTCTGCTTCTCTGGTTCTGTGTTCTTCCTTCACTCAAACGACTTTAATCAAAGCACCATTGCCCATTAGCGTCATGGTTTTTCAATATCTGCTAAAAATAACTGGATGACAAAGGGTGGAAGGACAATGGACAGACAGTGAGCTGAAGAAGCCTCTTTACAGAAGAAGAGCTCCAGACACAAAGGTGTGGTACCCTGCGCGATGCAGCCATTTATAAAGCAGTCGTCAAAAGACTTGCTGACCAGGGGATATACCAAATCAAACTACAGATTATAATCAACGTGGAAGGATTCCCAAATCCACGCTAGTAAAGAAGCTATCTCAAGTCTCAAGCTAAAGTCCTGGGTGTATAAATGGTGAATGCCTGCAAGAAATAGGAAAAATGGGCTCTGTTTGAAAGGGAATCATACAAACATTGCCTGATGTTTTCTACTGGCAACATGCTGTGAGTCCTGTGTGAAAGCAGTGTTAATAAGGCAAAGGACCAAAATTTATTTTGATAATAATTTTGCTAGAGGCACAAGGTGCAATGAGACCCTGGGTCTAACCCACGGTCCCTTGGGTATCACTCAGACATCTGCTATTCTGGCGCACTCATCAGAACAAATGACATTAACACCACAGCAAAAGGCCAGATCCCCTGGTAGTGCAGACAGAACCACTTTCTTCTTACAGAGCAGTAATGTCAGCACAAAAAGGCTCCTTATTTGCATTATTTGGGATTTTAAATTTGGAAATCAAAATGACATCACACGTCCTACAGCCTTAAAAGTGCAGAGGGTTTTTGAAGTTGTCATTGTCACTTCCTCTCCATAATACAGGCGGTGTTAAATTGTATTTTCAGTCCTATGAGCTCATGCAAGCGCACTTTAAATGATGCAAAATTCCTTCAATTTTGCATTTGATTGATATGAGTATGGTAGCTTATTGAAAATTGTGAAAACAAAACACAAAAAGTAATTCTATAGGCTGCTTTTTCGACATTGACAGGGGGCTTATGTCAATTATGAAAGTTAAAAAAAATTTTATTTATAATTTTTTTTTTACAGTTCAAAAAATGTACACTTTCATTTAGTATGCAATTTATAATAACCTGAAAGAAATAACCTGATGCCTGTTCCTGTAGCAATCCCTGTTTACAATGAAACCATCCATCCATCCATCCATTTTCGAAACCGCTTATCCTGGTGAGGGTCACGGGGGACACCTGAGCCGATCCAGGCAGGCATAGGGCGCAAGGCAGGGATACACCCAGGATGGGACGCCAGGCCATCGCTGGGCAACACACACACACACACACACGCACTCACACACACGCACACACACACACGCACACACACACACACGCACACACACACACACGCACACACACACACACGCACACACACACACACACACACACACACACCTCTACAGGGCAATTTAGCATGGCCAATGAACCCTAACCCGCAAGTCTTTTGACAGTGGGAGGAAACCGGAGGAAACCGAACTCCACACAGACAGACACCCCGAGCCAGGAACCCTGGCAGCAGCTTTACAATTAAACATAACATTTAAATTCCTTTCAGTGGATTTCCATGGTCCCAACCAAGAGTGTCATTTTTTGTAGTTTTTATTTTATTTTAATTTTTTTGCTATTGTATTTATTTTTGCTTAGAAACTAAATATTTTCTTACATCTAAATAGTTTCACAGAGACCTCTGAGACTAGGGAAAGCTTGAATTATCAATAAAGTGATCCAAAGGTTTTCATTCGACCTTGTGTACCATCCCTCAGAGAGACAGGCCGTGAATTTCTCAGAAGGCAGATCATGTAGTGATGCAGCCATCTAGTGCTCAAATCTAGAATTGTTTGCTGGACCCTATTCTATCGTTTTCTAAAAAAACCCAGAAGAAGAAGAAAAACTTAGACGTTAAGCATAGATTCCTTGTTTGATTCCATGACAAAAGCAACTTGTTGTAATTAATTAATTGAAAAATATGTGATTTGGACTAGATGTAAATTTATCATTCGCCAACATTTCAACATAGAGAGTAAAACTATTGTAAAATTCCTAAAAAAACTTTGCATACTTAGTTTCCCAGAATTGAGTAACTGGTCATGGGATATGGGGTAGTGGGCTGTAAAAGAAGAGGGACTTGATGGAGGGGAGCCACGTCAGTCACAGAGGCGACAGACAGGAACAAACTTCCTCCAGTCCAGTCCAGCAGTGTCATGACTTTAAACGTAATGTGTCTTTTTTTTCTTTTTTTTTTCCGGTGGGATCTTGTGGTGAGGTGAGGTGTCTGTGTGTGGTGAGGTGTGGTCTGGTGTGGTGTGTGTGTGTGTGTGTGGTGTGGGGTGGTGTTGTGTGGTGTGTGTGGTTGTGTCTGGTGGTGTGGTGCGGGGTGGTCAAGAGGCCCAGGGGTCAGAATTAGGATGTCCTGTGGGGCAATGGTATTTTATTTTATTAACCTTTATTTAGTCTGATTGAGAAAACGATCTATTTCATAAGGGCACCCTGCATACAGGAAACAAATTTAAATAAAGATTTTATTAAAAATAGAGCAATGGATTGATCTACGTGAATTGAGAGAGGGCCAGCCTAGATTATTATACAGTTTTACAGGGATGTGTACTAAAAAGTTTGCCTGTTTTAAAGTGCAGCACGCTGTGGTTGCATTCATTGAGATAATGTCCCCATAGTCAAGAACTGACACTGACGCGGACTGAACAATTTGTTTTCTGCTGCTCATTGATAGACATGACCTGTTTCTATAAAAGAGTGCTGAGTTGTATGTATGTACGCAGGGTTGTATGTATGTACGCAGGGACTCGTTCAATGTGGACGCCATCTAGAGTAACTAAACCCTTGTCCACATATTCCTGCTTATGTGATTTGGAGAATCATATATATTTGGTCTCATCAGCATTCAACAGCAGTTGGAACTCCGTGCAAAAACAGTAAAAGCAATTTGCAGTTTAGTCAGAGCCTGGTCAGCTGTGGGGGGGGGGCAATAGCATCAGCTCATTTGAGTTCAAATTGTTATATTTAACTCCAAGATCTGTCCGTTAGATAATTTTCAAACCAACTGCACACAGCCTGTTTGGTATTTCTTACACAGTAATCAACTGAGTCAAATTCAGATCTCGTTTGCAATCCCTCGGCCTAGCCTGACTATCTTGACCAGCCTGTAGCCCAACCAGGCTGACCAAAGTATTAGCCCATGTAGGAGTGATGGGCATTCTGTTGTTGTTTCCAGTGTACAAGGGTGAAATGGTGCATTTGCAAGTGTTTGCCCATTGAGGACAGCAGTGTTTACATTGAACCCAGGCCTGGTCGCCGCAGTAGCAGACTGCTTTGTAGAAGTCATGTATTGGGTCCAGCCGGTTGGCTAAATCATCAATGCCTGCTACTTGGGCTCTTAACCGTTCATCATGACTGCTCCTTGTCTCATTCTTAAATGAGCCACGGGAATAAAGGGAGTTTTTTACTTTTCTAGCAGGGTTATAAGGGCCTACTGCGATTCTCTCACGGTTAGTTCATACGATTATTTCCATTATTAATCTCTGCGCAACCACAGAGAAGTCCATTGCGTGTTTATTTCCTTTTTCTGCCACCATCTCCATGGTTACAGTCACCTTTTCGTCACTCTGCCTTTTTAATAACCACATGCCCAAGCACATGGCATGATTATTTAAACCTGGCTTGACTTAGCCGGATAGATTAAACCAGAATCCACAGCCATGAAACAGAGATTTCAATTATCGGGCTAACTCAAGCCAGCTAATTTTAGTTAATTCCGGATTGGTCTAGCCCGCTTCACAAAACCAAATAGGTAGAGCGTGTAAAGAACCTCCCAATCAACCAGGGGCAATCCCTCTGTGGATTCCTAGCCAAAAGCCTCCAATAAGTAATCACCTAGTTCCAGAACAAGAGAATGTTTAGAATACACTAATATCCCTGCCTTCAGAGTGCCTTAATTAATGATAATGAAATGGCTTCCAAAATTTTAATTTTGTATTAAAACAATTTCAAAACATATTACACATATTGACATTCAGCTACACGCATTGTACCCATTTGCATTTTGGAATGTATTGGAGAAAATGATCGCCCAGTACGTATTATGTTGACACTACAAAAGACAATGTTTAATCCCCAATGGGTCTTCATCAAGTCCTGGGATGGCAAAAGTTGTCACATATAGGCTCTGTGAGCTGAAGATTTGCAGTCCACCTTATGTCATTAGCTGGTTGTTATGGTCAGGAGCAGTGCCCTGGTTGGGGTGTGTGAAATCGCCATGGCTCCTCTCAGCTCATTGCTCACCAGTGTTTTTTGTTGGCATCCCAGGTGCTTGCAGGCAACCAGTGGTTTACACTGGTTTACAATTAAATGTCTTTGAATGTCTTCAGAAAGTCTAGAAAATAATTTGAAAAACTGATAAAGCAAATATCGGGTGTCAATTCAAGTTTCATATTTATTTCATATTTAAATGAATGTTGTATTAGTTGTTCATGTTCTGGGTGCAGTATCTCGCTAGTTGTTAATTTCTTTGAAGGAAAAAGCATGAAGGTGCGATTCTTAGCATTATTAAACAAACTCCTTTGGTTATCTATGTTCACCAGTTTCAGATGGCTCTGAGGTGGAAGAACATCTTTGGCTTGGAGGTAGTCTGTTAGGGGATTACGCATGGTCGAAATCTCAAAATATTAATTCATGGTTGAGTTCAGTTTTGGTGAGGCAAGAAAATTAAATGCCAACAGATGGATTTGTCTTTATTTGCCAAAAGATGCAAAACTAACCGATCATGAGCCATATATTTTCCACACAGTCACATGTTAACTTCCTGTGAGGAGTCCCAGCCCTGGATTGCTTGAAGGACCAGATTTGGGTCGTTTTATTAATAGCATCAACTTCATGGAAAAGACAAAACAAATCGCACCAACTATTCATTTTGTTTACCAGGACGTTCATCCATAACCTATTGCACGACTGATTGCACTATTGCACTATTGCAAAACCCTAGGGCATCTGGCATATGTTGATTAAAATCCATCCTCCAAGCATATACAGATTCAATTCAATTTCAATTCAAAATCCTTTAATAATGATCATTGATCATTAATTGATAATTGATGATCATTGAATTTAGTTAACTGTTTTTGTCCTGGATTTTCTTTGTGTTATTCTATACTTTGGCAAAAATGGCTAGTTTAAAAAATAACCTACGAACTTGGCAGGTTTATAGACGTTTAAGACAAGTCCCTCCATGTCAAAATGGTACCAGCTGGCCTCTAGGGGGTGCTATAGCAAACAAACTCTTGACCCGTTGCACTTTGGTACCCTCATGTTGGATTTTTCACCATTTTGGATTTGTTTAAATAACAGCCTTAAACAACATCACCTCTTAAACCATCACATCGACATGACACTTTCGCCGATTTGTTCTGTGTATGCTTCTCTTTAAAATTTGTGAAAATAAATTTGCTGAGTGAAACTTGGTAGAACATTTTGAAAAAGGTAGCACTTTGAAACATATCTTCATTTGTATGGCGATACCTACAAAAACATGGCCACCATGAGCAACAGAATTTTGGCAGTGTTTAACGATATCTTCTATCCCGTTTGAAATATGGACAAGTTCTTTGGACAAGCCTCTTTAAAAGTTATCAAAAGATTGTTTAAGGGTGAAACAATATGACTGCCAATGCATTTGCAGGTGTACTAATTTTGATATTTTTCTTCAAATAATTTGAAAAATGAACTATGAAATCCATCCAAACTAATTAAATGTAAAGATTTCTGAAGTGGCATTGATATTTTGATTTTGCCACATGGTGGTGCTAAAACAGTTGTTGTATTTTCTCATTTTGAGCCATTTGAGCATACGCCCAGAACTAAGAGATAGAAATGTATATCTCCTCGTGCTCAAAATATTTGCCACCCTACCATTCTAAATTTCCACCGTTTTGTTTTTGTTAAGCCCATGTCTGGATCTCCTCTGACACCATTTATCATATCAACAAGCAACTTTCAGTAATTTGTTCTGTTTAGACACCTCTTTAAAATTTCTCAAAATAAATGTGCTATGTTAAAGTAAGGCAATCAATTTATGCATTTGTGACACGCCTGGGCTTGGCTGGTCCGTAGGTGGTCACAGAGAATATCAGAGAACAGCAAATATGACCATTGCGGAACTGAAGGTGCCCTCCCGTGTAACATCCAGTAGATTTAACCAGGCTTGCTGTGTGTGGGAGAGTCTACAGGTCGGGCTCTGGCTGCTCGAGTGCTGAAAAGGTGTACAAAAGATTAATTCCATGGAGCTTGAAATAGAGCTGGATGTGTTAGTGCAGTATGTCGACATGTTAAATGTGAGCGCCTCACCTTGTGGTTTTATCATCCACCTTAATGGTGTGGAGCACACCTTTGTAATTCTTCCTCAATCCCTGCTTTTGGATTTGCAGAGGTTAAATGCCACAGGGTGTCTGATGAAGCACAAAAAAAATCTAATCTGTTACTTTCAGATGTCAAGGTGGTGTATTGACATACAAAATAGACTGTGAGTGACTAAAAGGTTCTTGTATCGTTTACTACAAAACTCAAATTATTCCTGAAAAACAACTCAACTTGGCAGATTTTAGAAGTTTAAGACAAGTCCCTGCCATGTCTATGTGGTATAAATTGTCTGTAGGGGGTGCTATAGCAAAGTAAATTGATGTCTTCGTCACAAAATATGGGACCTAGGTTCCTCCGCTCCTATTGAACAAATTTGTCTCAAGGTTCCATGAGGTCAATCATATTGTATTTCTCATAATTTTGGATTTTTTCTTAAACAACATCACCTCTTAGACAGTTTATCGTAACGACATGAAACGTTGACTGATTTTCACTGACTGGTCTGATGAAACACATTGAAACAGAAAAATTTGTGTTATTTTCAAAAGTTGACACAAGGTGGTGTTGTTGTCATAAAAAACTAGACTGCGAGTGCCAAACAATATCGTACTTGCATTTGATACTTGCGCATCTGTGTTGAGATAGAACGCTCACAATGCATAATTTCTGTAAACTTCCATTACACTGTTCTGTATCAAATAAAGGCTTGACATAGAATTACATAAATGAAGAAATATCGCGTGTGCCATGACGAAACGTCAAAACCTCGCACCCCACCTCAAAACATGAATTATGTATCGAATTAAGAATATATTTGTAAAGCTTGCAGTTAATTGCCGTTTTGACTGCATTATGTCCTGAGACACAGAACATATAAAAATCACAATAAATCAGTGCATAATTTAAAAGTGAGTAGTGGATGTCAATACAGAGATACGTACATTAAATTGGGACATCTTGAAAATATTAGTTTAATTGAATGGAATAGTATCATCCCACTCTGTGGAATTGCAGTGTCCCATGTGTTAAACATTTCCTTTATCGTAACATTGAACCGGAATATCAAATTAGTTATACATCTGAAGGGCTTTCTTTTCTTCTTCCTTTTCAAACGACAAAAACTGGTCTGGTTGGTGTAGCTGCCAATATACGTCTAAATGTATTACTTTTTAGATATATTGCCGCCACAGCTGCAATTAAACCATTCAAAACTAAGCGATGTTTGTTGATTTAGCCACGCGGGATATACTACTAACAAGAAATGTATAGTGTGGTTTTTAAAACATTAAAAACATTAGATAGATTTGATAGAAAACTTTAGAAAGTGTAATGTTGGTTGCACATCGTATTTTCTGACACAAGGTGTCAGGCACAAGGCACTTTCAATGGCAACGTTTTACTTGTTGACACGGTGGAATAATAACTATAAATTAATTTGGAATAAATTAGTTTTGACACGAACGAAATGAGCAGCAAATATATTACGAAAGAAACTCTTTTCTGAAACTTTTCTGAATAAGGATCCGTCCAACATAGAGCGAATATTAACGGGGTATTATAAATCTAAAGGCTGCAATTAAATGGCCCTTGTCATTGCATTTTAAACGTGTTATTTTATATTGTTCATTCATTAATCTTGTGAATAAGATTTTTTTTTTCATTAACATTACTAGCGTACAGTGTTAGTGTGTCGACGACATGGCAAAGAGTTTTTAAAGAAGAAAATAATTTAATTCCATGATAAATTGTAGGCCTAGAGGTAAAATCCCAGATGTACAAACTTAAAAATCCAAAATACGATACCATAACACGTATCAAGGTTATTTCGTATTCAGCGATGTCAGTGTTCGACTTATATTATGTATAAAATGTTCATACAGAAAATTGTTAATAAACACTGCCTTTTAGATATATATCCCTTGTGTATTTAAATAAAAACAAAGAACCCTGTTCAGAAATAGAACAGAATTAAACAATTGAATAGTATCTTTTTTAAAATAGTTAACGTCTATTGTTTCATTTAACAATTTCCAATAATAATTCTTATTATTCTTATAATAACAACAATACTTTAAATTAACCTAGAAGAGAAACTCAAATTGCAGCCATAAACACTGGATTATTTTACCTTTCTCAAGAAAAAAACATAATGTAAGAGTTTAATAATATCTGATAAACACCTTTCTGTGTTCACGCATAAAACTTCAACAACGATGGTAAACTGTAACCTGAAGTTTTTACAACTTGCGAGGATTAAACGAAATTCAGAACCTGGTCAATGTTCCGCAGGGCGACTATCGGCACAACTTATCAAAACTTATCAAAATTTGTCCATCTATTCCGACTCAACAAGCCATATACTCAACAATAAAAGTGATGCCATTGTTATATTTTGGAACACCCCGACTCATCCAAAAGCCGGACCAATCAAATGATTTATTTTACTTATTCAATGGATCCGTTAAGATTCCTCAGATAGCCGGGTCCTACGAAACATTATTGTCGGTATGAAGTGTAGATTAAATTTGATTTCTTAAATCGTAAATAAATGTACAAAGGCGTCAGCTGGGGGGGGAACAGAATTAATTTAAAACTTATTTACACGCGGCCGATCGCCTGATGTGGTTAAATGAGAAAAGTGACATTTGATAGCTTTACACGAAACATACTTTATCAAATTCGTCTTAAGGGGCCTCTCAAGGATATATAAATGATAGTTTTATTTTTCCTGCTGGCCATTAAATGAACAAGGTCTAAGGCACACTGTCAATCCGCCACTGCTGTTTACACTGTTATATTTGGCGGGGAAAGTAAACACTTTAACTCTGCCAAGGAAGAGGGTTGAAGGATTAGGTTTCCATGGTATCAAATTTCAGGAGCGGTACAATCTTAATTTGAAAATACAGTGAATTTGCTCTTTGTCCTTTCTCAATACTTTGGAACTGTGCCATAACACATATTTGTGTAGACTATTGTTTGTTATTGTACTGCTTTTGTATCGCTATATACCTTTTAAAAGTGACCGTAGTGTTTTCTGGGGAAATTAATTTTCAATAAAAACGCGAATGCGTTAACGTGCGTTAATGTACTAAAATGTTGTTAATCAATGTTTTTTATTATAATCACTTCACAATGGGGTGAGTTAATAATATCGAAGAGCGGTTTGACAAACACACACACACACACACACAGAAAGGAGCTGCCAACCAATGCTTTCATAAATTCGTAAGTGTGCGCTGCCCCTTGGTTCATGCTGGTAATAATAACATTTGGTTTGCTTCTAAGTGAAACTGGCGATCATAATATTAGTAAACATCTAAAAAAAAAATCAACTATAATATAATATAATATAACATAACATAATAACTCAATAGCAATCTTCTTTATTTTTAGAAAACATACTTTAATTGTGACCTGTCTTTTTTTAAAGACGTTATCAATTAAACCTTTTTCTTATATGAGTTTTGGTGTTCAGTTACTGGATTTAAGCTTCTTTCAAAAATCTCAAATACATGTCCAATCAATCTTAAAGCGGAAAAAATATTTACGTAAGACTGCAATTTTATTTATTTAACATGTTTTCGTACCAAAACAAACTATAGGAGTGTAGTTGCAGTAGTGAGTTGTGTTGTTTTAAATAATAATAATAATAATAATAATAATAATAGTGGTATTAGTAGTAGTATTAGTAGTAGTAGTAGTAGTAGTAGTAGTGGTAGTAGAACTATGAACTGAAGTCGATTTTGAAATCAACTGCAATATCAGCTGACAAGCTATGAAACGAGACTCGTTTGTAGAAAATAACATTTATTGCTAGCAAATGCAACACATGATATGACTGTACAGCTGACAACATTAGGAAAGCAGAACTTTCAGCACAGACAGGAATGTAAATTTCATCAAATAGAACGGAATTGTCGCTGATTATGTTGGGTAAAATACATTTACAATTATAATTATCTAGAAATGCAGAGTATTCAGTGAAAGAGCTACAAAAAGTCACGAAAGCACAACAGAAAATGCCTAAAATTCATTAGTTTAACTTTAAACGTTACGCTTTGTGTTATCATTTTGAACTCATAAAAAAAAAATCAGCTACACATTATAGTTAAAGTATTTATTTTTTTAATAATGGGCACATTCACAGGACTGACACTTAAGTCCCACAACGACGGTATTAGTAACTAGCATGGCAATAACTTTCATTATAGTAGGAACAGTAAAATAATAGTTGAAAATAGTAAGAAATTGCACTATGGAACTGTAGTCTCGTTCGATTTATATCCGGTGACCCCCCCACCCCTTTAAGTGTAACGTAGAAGACTGGGTTTTATATAGAATTTTTTTTTTTAACTGCAATTCACAATTTACGCGGCTGACAATAGTTGTAGGGTTTTTTTTGCTTGTTTTTTTGTTTTTTTTGTGTGTGTAATTGTTATACCCAACTCTGAACGAGGCTTCCGCTCTAGTTATTTCGTTTGGGTTTAATCTTTCACCACAGCAAACAATGACTAAGAACCACAATCATGTATTAAATCAAGCTGTTCACCATCCCGCTAATCTCAGAAAATGGACCCATAACAAATATTATGCTTTGAGTATATTAATTGTAGGCCCTACAAAGTAAATCGCTCTAGGTACTGAGCTTCATCCGTTGATTACCGAGTGCTTTTAGGCAGTGAGATCATTTCAGATTATGACTCGGCGTCGTTATACCGGCGTTGGGCTAACTTCAGAAACGTTGGCTCAACATGCTTTTCATGACATGTAAAAAACAAGTCTGTACAAGAGCCATAACCATAAGAATTACATGCCCCGGCCCCACAATAAAATAAAATAAATACAATGAAGAAACACTTTGGGCTACAAATACATTATCATGTCCTTATCGTATAACTTTGTAAGTCGACTTAGCCCCTGCAGCAGGGGCCCTGCCACATCTCATACGACGTGGTTTTCAATAGTCACTCATTGCTTATCGGGGGTATTGTTCACCAAAGGTCCGTACAAACCGTTGGCGTACCCCTGTTCCTTGTGCAAGATTGTCCTGTCCCTTATCAGGTCACTGAAGGCATAGTCCATAGGTGGTCTGAAACCCAGAGTTGGCATCAAACCAGCTGTAGAGTACGGAGTCATGAAGGCGAGCCCTCTGCTATGAGCCGAGTAAGCTAGTCGCAGGGGGTTTAGTCCCAGATGGGTGCTCAAAGGGTAGGCGCCGGGATCTGCGCCAAAGTGGGGTGCGTTGGGCTGCAGAGGAGAGAACGCGGACCTATTGCTGAGAGTCATGGCCCCTGGTAACATAGGCCTCGGAGTGGCGGCAGAGGGTGGCTGCACACTTTGGAGCATCCTTTCCGCGGTCCACGATTCTTCCGGGGCTTTTGACTGGCCGCTGTTGTTGAGAATTTGCTCGATAGCCTGCACCACATCCTTCCCGCAGCCTTGTAGAACGAGTTCGAGAACACTCCGTTTGTGGCTAGGGAACACTCTGGTCAGTATGTCGATTGCGTTCATTTGTCTTGAAGCGGCGGAGGATGGCGACGGCTCTTGTTCGTCTTTTTCTGTTTCCGAGCCAGAATCTGATCCCAGTGGACTGATTGAGCCCGGGGTTTCTTCTCCATCTTTCACAGCTTTGGAAACAGGAGAGCCGACAAAGGACTCCCCATCTCCATTCTCAGAGCCAGAACCGTGTCTCACATCAGGGGTTAAAATCCCTGGCGCGGACTCGCAGTCAGTGGACACCGACTTCCCAAGAGTTTGTTGCGGGGTTGCTGATCTTGGCATTTGGGTTTTCGGAAACAACTCGAATTTTTGGATATTCCCATCTGTAAAATAATTAAGTGGACACTTTAAAAAAAAAAAAAACTTTTTTTACACTTAACACACGTAAATGTTCAATAGCGAGCCATTTTACACTCCATTAAATAATTTAAACACTGTACATGATCATTTTATGTTAATTACACTACAAACCATACCTCATAATTCAACTGATTTCATTAAATGCATGCAATATGCCGTTATTATTGTGCTTCTAAACTCAGAGGTATTAACTTAAATAACTTTGACAACAGCTTGATGCATTATAATTCCCAATACATTCATGGTTGTATAAACTTAATCTAAATGCTTACCAGAGTTTGTTTCGTTGCTCACAGATCCAAAGACTTCATAGTTCTGACGAGGTGGAATAATACCGTTGGCAGCTGCCAGGGCCAGACCTTCCGCGGTGCCGTATAGGAGCTGCAGTTCTCGTGCTTCGTTCTCCTCTTGAGCTTGTTGCCTGCGAAGAGCCACTTGAGCGGCCATTACGCGCTGTCTCTCGGCGATTAAGGTGCACTTCGCACACATACAGTCTTTCCAGCGGCAGTACCGCTTGTGTCCCTTCAGCGCAGACACCACTCCATGGTTCCTACACCGGGCGCACTTCGGAGTGCGTGGGTACTTCTCCGTGGCACGCAAGAGTAACGGGGGACCCCGGAGTAGGCTACTCGCCATGGAGACTGGGATTGAGGCAGCGGCCGCTGCTCCTGGGTGGACCTGAGACCCGGCAGGGGCAGTAGGGATTTCTGATCTCATATCCATTTCCTCGTCGACTAGAAAGTACTATTTTTACCCTGCAAGTTATTGCCTCTCTGTATGTTTTATGCGGGATAACGAAATTTAGAAGAAAATACCATTAAAATACAATTTGTTCATTGATAGTATCATAAAGTAAATATATTTAGTTTATCCAGAGACCGTACTTGACCGGAAACACCCAGAACTAACTACGGGGCAATTAACGAGTAAGCCAATTGCTTTTAATGTTCTCTAGAAAAGACTGATGCGTATTTGTTTTCCCTGATTACTGTAGGCGAGTTAACTTTCACTTCTATTTCTAACTTTAATGTAGCTCAGTATGGTGAACCGTCATAATGGTTAAAATACTCGAAAATAATATATTTACATACTGTCTGGCACAAAATCTTCAAACTTTTCTGTACTTTCCAATGATGACTTCGTAGAAGATGTTCGCAGATTATCCTTCGAAGTCTATCGCTTCACCAAGATAAATGCTCCAAAAAGTTTAAGAAGTAAGGATAAAAAACGATAAGAATTCAATTTAATTATACTCCAAACGTTCGTGTATAATCTAAGACCGTGAAACCGTAAAAATTATAGATATATTTAATATCTGATTTAAATCCAAGAATTTCCATTAATCAATGATAGATCGTAAGACTCGTTAAACTTTATTTCGCCAAACGAAGTTGACGCTGTTACCGGCCCCAGCGTGAGACACTAACTAACTCGGGAGTTTGCCACTAGATACAGATCTTCTCTCTCTCTATTGTTGCTCCTACGTTTTCATTAGACAAATTTGACAACAATGTGGCGCCTGTCATTGGTCAAAAGGGGAAGGTGCAATCTGATTGGCTTGTCCGTTTTTTCAACTGTGTCCACCTGAGTTCTTTCATCAATAACAAGTGTTTAAAATCTGAAGGAGATCCTGCAGAGCTAAAATATATAACTGATAATGGCGAATTTAAAACTGTAAAGGCAGTATTATTTACAAATGTAAACTTATAAACAACGGTACATATACACAGAGAAAAGGTGTTTAATGCCCCCTCCATTTGTAACTATTTCTCATTAACTAATCAACCTAAAAACTAAAAATGTATAATATTTTATTTTATTTTACTTCTGTACTTTTTGTTGTACTTTTGTAATCACGTGGCACATTTCCAAGACTAGATGTTCGTATAATATTATAAATAGATTGTAATCTCATTTTATAATACTAGTTTGATATAGTTTTATGGGAGGCGATTATTAATCGTATCGATGACGTCACCACCGGGCAAGAAGTCCTTAAAGTAACAAGGTAAGTCAGCCTAAACAATTTGCCGAATATATATTTTAAAATTTTCATGTGTTTGATTTTCGATATTACCGCTGTACTTGAAAAATATATGATGTCTCTAAATATATTCTATTTTAATGAATTAGTCTACTATCACAGAATAAAAGCTTTTTTGTTTTGTTTTTATTCGCTTGCGGAAAAGACGGAGAAAATAGTTGCCACACTACTGTAACGTTATTATGTTTAATCGTTTTTCATTTGAGATTATATTATCTCTACAGTAGCAACTGTTCGTAATAAACGCAGGAATTCTGAAACCAGCAAGTATTTAAGGCAACTCTCTAATTAATCAAATAAAAATAATATCAGATACGCTGTTGGTTTGAGCGTCACTAGTTTGAGAGATTATCGATTATCGCTTCTGTCTGTTGCGTTTTAGTTTTTTATAAATATTTGTTGTCTATATAAATAAATAATTGAGCGCTATATGTATGTGTGTTATATCAGAACCTTTAATTGTTCACGAGGATTTGATTGTTGTTACATGCCATCGTATTTTTACGGAATTAAAATATTAATTGCAAATAGTATTGTTCATTAAGTCTCTACATGTAGACAAAAGACAATTTCACTTGAAAATGACCGTTTTCAACCACTGCGAAGCGTGTTCGTGGGTATATCGATTAGGTTATCTGTTCTCTGAAGTGAAAATTGCCGTACCAAAACATACGCATAAAGATATCTGCGTCTCTAAATGTTTTATCGGCGTCTCTTTCTCTTTTTAAAATGTCTATTGTTTTTTCAAACATTATAAAATTGCGGTTGCACCTATGATTGATGATTCCTCCGATACCCAACATTTTGTCATACGAATTTATGGGAACTGGTACGTTATTTCTCAACTACTTTCCCGCTAGTTGCAACGCGTTTGTTTAATACGCGCACTAATAACACCCATCTTGGGTTTTTCAGTTCAGCATGTTATAAATTTTAAGTTTTGTCCGGTCCATTAGCACGGCTCAGTTTATTCACTTAGTGCTTTATGTTTTGTGATAAGGTTAATTAGCCTTTATGAAGTTATTTTTCTTATATATTTGGATGATAATATTTACCTTTCTACGTTTAACAATTGGAATATATTGTTTTACTCTTTGTATTTATCATTGCATGCGCGTGTGGCATAACAAAAACAATTTGGAGAAATGAAAAAGTAACCAAAACAACAGTCAAATAAATATTAATATTTCTTTCTATATGGATATGTGTAAAACTTCTACAAGGTCATTTTAATAGATGCGGTTTAGAAGGAGCGGAGGAGATTGGTGGTGGTTTTATTTACATTTTAAACCAAACACAGGATAAAGTAAACCCTCAGTGAAGTAATTCTGTGGTCAATAATAATCAAGAAAAAAAGACTTCTGACAGAATCAATAGGTTTTTGGTGCTTCACTTAAGGCGTCATTCTGAAATTATTGTAATCAATATTTAAATGTGTAAGAAGAGAGTTACATAAAAAAGGGCTTTTGTTGAAGGCCAGAAAGATACATCTTCTCATTTGGATGTAGCCTATATAAAAACGTTACGCACAAAAGAGGGAAATTATTCTCAGAATTAAAAAAAACTAAAACACAAATTATTGTGCGTATCTGCATATCACGACCAATAAATATTCTTTATTAAATAACATTTAAATAATCGTAAAATTATTAGGGATTTATGCACATTAAACAAAAGTAGAATCTTTAAATAAAGGACTGGTAAAATTGATTTTTCTTTCCATAATCATTCTCCGATGGTCATGATTAATTGTTGACCCACAATACCACACGCAATTCAGCTATTTATTTACGTAGTGTGTCTTATATCCGTCTGTCAATAAATGTAGTTTAATTTCCGATCAGTGCGTTTTTTTCTTCAGTTGTTATTGTGAGAGATTTTTTTCTATGCATTTGGAAGATGGAAAAAATAAAACAATCAACAAGAAACGAGCGAAGTATTCATTGGAAATATTACAAGCGAAATAATAGCCGAACGTTTTATCAACTCATCGAAAATGCTTTTTAATTCACAGTGACGTTAGGACTTAATATAGAGCTAGAATACCAATTATTTCTCTCTTAATAGCCAATCTACCCCAATTTCCCATTCCCCTGACCCTGCGCACCTTTTCACATTTAACTGGCTTTTATTGTAGCTTACATATTGCTGCTGTGAGCGCCTCTGGTGAGCGTGCTTCTTTCAGCCCTTTGGTTTCCATGCGTTTCCGCGTCTCCACGAGGTCCTGTCGCTGACTTCCAATTGTTTACACACTGAATCACAGTAAGCAAATGCCATCTGTTTCCCCCGCTGCTTTCATCTGCACCTTTAATTACCTAACCAACAGACTAATAGAGATGATATTAAACTAAATCTTTTTGACATTCAAAGTAATTATCTCGGCAGCGATCTCACACGAATGAAAATTGCCATGGAAAGAAGTAATTCTATGTTCGTTATGAAACCGCACGTAGATCCAGCACTCAAAGTTTTGCAGGTTTTCTTTTTTTATCGGGTGTTTTAATTATTCTTATAAATTCCAAAAACGGGCACATTATTGTTAATCATATGTAATTTAATTATTTTTTAATGCATTTATGTATTTCAAAATATTATTGATTTAGTAAAATATTATTTTTTAGAAATAATTGAATAATTTATGTCAGAAGCTTTAAGTTTTTCTAAATATTATGATGACTTCAAAGCAACAAAAATTAAATGTAAAAACTGCTTTTATTGAATTGCTTTAATGTGGGTAAGTATGTAATACTATTGTATACTTACCCACATTAAAGCAAATAAAGATCCGCCTATAAAATAAACCCTATGCAATTAAGCTTATTCGTGATAAAGCATTCTACTTCCCATACAGTCCCTAATAATTACCCATTTTAATTAGGTTCTCCACCATTTCCAATTAAATTCCAATGAACAATAAAAAGTGACTGAGGGCACTTTTAAAATTCAACATTCTTTTAACAGTTCATTAGACCTATGCAGCAGAAACCCCGTATGCAAAGCTTTTACGCCTCTAAAATATGTTACAGCTGACTGAGTTTTTACACCTTTTTACTTCTTCACAAAAGGGACGGTTGACCCAACATATGTAGCAGCATGTTTCTGCACTCCAGCACCCTGGTGAGGCATTTCAGCGGCCTTTCTGGCTGCTGTTGCCCAGCCTGAGCACGGCTGGACCCGGATTGCCTCCCGGGGACTGCCGCTGAAATCTCTCAGTTTATTAAACGCCGCAGAGGTTAGAGTAGCAGATACGAGGGTGCGCAAGTAGCGCGCGATTTGGGAAAACCAGTGCCTATTTACACGCTTCATCTCTTCACCAAGTGCTCATTAGGTTGTTAACCTCTAGTTCACATGAAAAGCTCCCGTGAAGAAGGACTCTTTAGCGTATGGAGGCTTCCCCTCAAGGCAGAGAACAAAGCCTTAAAATAACTGCACAAAATAAGCTATTATTTGTTACTCTAAAGTTGCCTTTGTGCGGAACACTTGTGCGCATACACACATATACAAAAGGGATCTTTTTAATTTTAACTTTTATACAGTACATGTCCTTTGATGTTAGCGAACTGATTTAACACCTTTCAACAACCAGGTGTTTCCTCAAATAAAAACTTTATCTGTGTTCAACTCTTCTAACGGAAATAAATTTAAAATTAAAGGTTTCCATTCCAAGATAGCTTCACTAATGTCTCAGGAAAAAGAAAAAAAAAATTTAGGCGATAAATAAAATAAGGGGTTTTTGATTTCAATTGTGTATGAAATTAAACGTTAGTTTAAATCAAATGGTCTGCTTACATTTATCGAAATTATGTTTTCTATGTTAATATGGGATTATATTGTCATATTCTCTATATAAATTAACAAACTATACATGCTTTTTTAATTACAACGATTCTTTGGATAAAAGTAAAACCACATGCAGGTGCTTAAACAGCTAAATGTTAGTCCGCAGCAGAACCATAGGTCCACACAGTAACTCTGACTGTTTCGTTCCATAGATTTATATGGCAAAGAATTTCCTTTAAAATAAATTATTTCTACTGCTAAGATATTGCATGGGTTGCAAGCGACAAACGTAAGGAGGGGCAATGTTTGCAGCCCTTCAATGGACACTTAATCTCGAGAGCCCTTCACACTCCGCTGTCATAAAAATAATACCCTTATTTCTAATTAGGATATTACCGAGAAGGGACAAGAAACACGTGGCTTTACTCCCATAATTCCTATTACCATTGTGTGAAGTTTTTAATGCTTAAAATGTCCCTCTCCATGCTCCCTTTTCTTACCCCAGTTCATTTTAACAGCCCCGGAGGCACGGATTATGTTAGCTGGCTAGCTGATCACCTCATTGAAACTTAAATACACCTATAGTACAACGAATGAACCTTTATGAAGAAGGAGGAGGAGTCTCCTAATTTGTGGTCGCACTCGAATTTTTGTTCGAAATAATAATATTGATAATAATATGCAATGATAAATGCAATTATAATAATATACACCACTATGATGAAGGTTTATTCAGATAAATTCACATGGGAATGAGTGGAATAAATACCTTGTTACGGTATATGTAAAATATTTTCCGAACTTTTAAATCTTCATTTTATAACTTTTCTCACGTAACTGCTGTACTGCTGTGCGTTTAAGGGAGGAGGTGTTCAGGTATACACCGGGCAATTAAAATGCAAGCGCCATCCGCTTACAGCTGCCTCCTTTACCGAGTGATTTGCGCAGAAAAGAAAGTAGCCGAAGAATGAGCTCACATTGAGATCACAGATGGAGTATAGGTTTTTGCAAGAAATTTGAGAAACACCATTGTTCCAAATCAAAACTCAATGTGTTGCTCTACAATGGGTCCTGCTTTGAGCTCCACCGCTTCAATCGGCCTTGTTTTTTAAACTTGAAGTGTTCGACACAAAGACTGGCCTAAATGTCACCACCGCTTCGATTCCAAGTGTGGCTCTACGGCAAGACGGTGCTAAAAGAACACAATTATGAAGTAATAATTACTCTACTTCAGTTCGCACGCCACTGATTCCATTGAAACACCCTTAGCCCCTTTTCATGCTTTATTCCAGGCCATGATAATCCGAATACCATAGGTTTAGTTAAAAATTTAAAAAAAATCTCTGCAGTTTTATAAAAAAAAAATAAAAAAAGTGGGAATTGATGGGAGGGAGTCATGGTCAATACATGAATATTCAATGTAGTCCTATTATTTATTGAAGATTTACCATTTCCGTTTATTTAAACAATCTTTACTATTCTACATCTAATTCCTCACATGCATATGCATGTGTATGTTTAAAACGGTCGGTTCACCCAAATATAAAATAGGATTAAAAAAAAAAAATTTTAATCAAAATATCGTTTATAATATCTTGCTGCCTTGATTTTTCATACCCATATTTCATATTTCATCTGTTTAGATCAGGAACAAGCATGTTTGATTAAAAAAAAAAAAACTTATCCCACAGATTAAAACCTTTATGTATTGAATATCACTTCGTTCAAATATCCTGTATAATTGCCAATAAAATTAACACACTAAATTGCATTTAGAACAAGCCATGGAATTTTCTTAACAAACGAACATCTATGCGAGATAAATTAATTATCTATTAAGTACAAATATTGATATAGGCCTACAAAGATAAGTGTGATACAATGTGATAATACCAAAAACTGCTTTGAATTATTTAGAACGATTAAACCATTTTAACGGAATATATCCTTAACACGTTGCTGTGTAAAAAAAAAAAGTCCTAAAATCCAAATAAAATATTTAAAAGTCAAGTTATAAAAATGATTCATTACAATTTATGTTAAGAGTGTGAGGGCTAATTAAGGATATTAACTGCTCACCACCTTTACTATGATTAATGCCAATCTGAAGCAAGTTATCCAAAAGGGTTACCACTAGGATGCCAAATAAGTGACAAAAAATTTGGTTATTAGGCCTAAGTACTATTTTGCATTTTCAAAGACTAGGTTTCGTGTGCAGTGCAGTGCGATTTCTATTTGCCTAACAGTTATATATAAGTTTATAGTATAGATATTTTTTTTAAAATAAATAAAACATATACCTTAATATTTAACTAGATTGAGTGTTCAGAGCAGGTTATCGTTGTGTCGATAGTAAAAAAAAAAAAATATTTATTTAAAATCAGTTCAGTTTTAAAACGTCTACAGTCTCATTACAATTACATTAACGTGTCTAACCGATACCCAAGCCGGCCTACGAATTTGACCTAAGGAGGCAACTGGTTTTAAAATTCAAATGATTACCTTAAACTCATGCGCATTATCATTTTGCTGTTTTCAAAACTAAACGTGTTCACAGAACACAGAATATGTTGCATTTTGTTTAGCCACTATCTTAAAAAAAAAAAAAAAAAAAAAAAAACTTTTGCATTGAACAATTATAACACCGTCTTAAACGATGACGTTAGAATACATCTATTTTGGACCCGGGACTTGACGTTTCGAGAACCGACATTATTATATTTAAAATTATTATTATATATTTAAAAATAATCTTTTTAAATTGTAATTAAAGTGAACACAAATCTAACGTTAATTTTTACGTCGTTGGTTTGAAACGGCTTTTCTCACATTTGCCCGTCAAACTATATCTGCAGTAGTTTGTATAATGAACATACATTTTGTTTTAAATGCGTTATGAGTATAAAATATAGCGAAAAACAACAAATGTATTGAAAATGGTCACACAACATTGACGAAAGTACAGTTTTGATACATCTTTTAAAAATGGACACAATAGATATATTATTTTATTTTATTTATGAATTGGATGTACGTTTTCATTAATCGTGGTACTAAAACTTTGTCCTCAGCCATACACTTTGTAGGCATAAATACAATAGGCCCACTGAATCTAAATTCATTTCGAACTTGCGAGTCTACTAGATGAGTCTAGAAGGGCCGAGAAAAAAGACGAACCGAAATATTTCAGATCGTCCTCACCCATTACTCCCCGTGATAAGTTTAACGATTAAAACCATAAGTATTTATTCTCGACCCGCATTTCAATCCGGCGAACATTTAGCTAGTGTGTCAGCAACAAAATGGGCAGATTTATGCACAAGTAGATTACGTTTTGTTTACTATTGGTTAATGTTGAAAATAACATATCGGGCATTTGTGGCTTTTTTAGAAGGTTGGAGAAGGTCCATAATTAACATTAGTGGCAAATCAGCTATAATTATCAATTTGCCAAAATGAGGGAAGAATCTGGTTTTCCCACCTAATCATTTTCGTGTTAATTGTAAATCGGTTAGATGTGAAATCCAGACGTTATTACAATAAACATTGACATACCTGACAGTTTTGCATCAAAATCAATACTGAATTTCAGCATTTGTGGTTGTAAAGTAAACAAATTTTAAAATTTAAAGAAAAGGAAGACAATTTATATTCCAGGCAACATAGGCATGGTGTTAAGTGCGCAAGGCATTGAGAATACCACTCTTCTATAGCATATTCTATAAACACATTTTGGAATTTCCTATTTACAATGATCGTATAATGCACAGAGTATTGGAATCAGTGATTTCCTAATCCTACACCAGAATTTGAAAATGATATCTACCATTTCTGTAAACTTACCTGTAGAAGTCAATTAAATCCACCACAAACGGAATGTTACATCAAAATAATTGAAGGTTAAATTACTTGTTATACTAAATTTGTTTCATTTTAGTCTGAAAAACATAATCAGAGCAGCCCCCCCACTTCCTTTCCCCAGGTTTGAAGAGAAATGTGCCCCCTATTGTGCCCAACTGTTTAAGCTGTATAGATTCTGTTTCTTTGGTGGTTTCTTTCAGTGCTAGCGCCTCTGAGAAAGTAAACTTTAAGTGACCTCCCAGGTTAGTTTAGTCTGGGATTCCTCCATTGCTGGGTGAATGGATTTAAAAAGCTTGATGCTCTGGGATCAGAATCTCCTTCAAAGGAGAGATCACTTGCGTCAGGAATTCTGTTCACTCACCAGGGGCCAACATTCTTGACCTGAGTGGACTGGTTAAACATTATTGAACGCTTCCCCTTTGTTATTAAGGAATCAAGTCACCACCTGATCTTGCCACCACTGAATCTGTGTCACAGGAAACCACAGAATGACCCTATTGTTGGACAACCCAATTCCCAAAATGCTGGCATTAGCCGCGCTTGCTTCAGTCAGAATTAGACATGCGAGTGACAGCCACCTTCAAGTATCTTTGGAAGGTACTGATTGAGATGTGGCAAGTTTGACTGAAAGGCACAAAGCAATTTAACACCAGTCGGAAATTACAGCAATAATTATTAACTAAATGGATTTGGTTAATTTAATCCATATCGCTGAGAAAACAAATGCCGATGTATTTAAATTCTAGAGGAGGCCCAAGAGATTTATGATTTGCCCATTACTTATTTTGCATGCATATATATATATATTATATATCTCAATCGGGAAAATAAATTTGCTTTTATTTTCATTGAAGGCAACAAAATATGATCACTTCCCTGTATTTATCCCATTTACTTAACAGCAACTTCTGACCTTGAGCTGCGTTCCTGAAAACGCCAGGCTATAGTTTGAAATGTTTCAAATTACAGTATACCAACCCTGAAATTCCAAAATGAATCTACTCTCAACCAAAGTATTTTTAGTATTCAATTTCTTCTTGTTTTAATTACAGCTGAAAAATTGAAGTGACCGTCTCACATGGGAATCAAAAAATTAGATGTATATTAGTGAGTAGCATGGAAACTTAAAATTATTCATTATCTTTCTATATAAATAACCAATCAACATAAATCTATGAACACAATCTACCAGCAAGAATTGCTTTGCCTGTGTCCAAGATTGGAGTAAGCGCAGTAATAGACAAATTAATTTAAATTAGAAAAATGAAGTGTGCATATAACAAATTATTGACACACTTATGATTAAAAATCAACAAATGAAAATTTAAATAATTGAATCTATTCCAGTATAAGGACAGAACACTAAGCACATTTCCGCACTTTACCAACGGTGGCAAAGGACGAGCGGTACGATACCAGACAACACTTATTGTAATCTATTAAGTATCTCCGACTCCATCAGGAGTGTCAGGGTCAGACCTGTCAACCGGGGCAGATTCTCATCTAGAACCCAAAGGGAAAGAAACGATTCAACATTGGAATTATTTGCATGAGAAATAAATGAGGCATCATTTTAAAGTTATAAAACACGAGGTTTCCATGTATGGAAAAGCGAGACGTTCACTATGCCACAAGAGGCTAGCTATGTTTGTTGTTTTTTTGCTTTACACTACTTCTCTATTCAGCAATAATCATTTTTACTAATAACACCTGCAAAACTGCAAGCATGGGCTTCTTGTTCAAGATCAACCCAAAAAAAATCCAAGTTTCCTTGTTTATCAATACATGTCTATGTATCCAGTACACTTTTCCTCATGCCAAATCTTCTTTGAATGATTTGTATATTACCAGATTTTGTTGGAACAAACAGCACAGTTGATTTTTTACTATGGGCCAGGGAGTCTTTTGTGTACATATCAACTCATTTCCAGCTCATTGTGCCTTCTAAAGCTTTGTGTTTTCATCTTAAAGGCACACCAATGCAGATGGAGTGATAAGCTTTTAAAGCTCGTTGCTGAAAGGGGAAAATTAGCCTTTGCTGCAGATAACGACATGAGTTGTGTGGAAAGAAAAAAAAAACTGCTTCGCAACAAAACAATGAAGACGTTTTTCCAAACAGGTTTTTCCTCCCTGGGAAGTACTTTTGCTTTTGCTGAGGCTACAGCACTTTAGCATTTTCAAAATCCATTTTAGGATTAGAAATTCTGGACTAGCAGTCTCACACGCATATATCATCTACAAAGGCCTACTTGTTAATGCCGTCTGATTGTCAGCGTCTCATCACATATTAATTACTAATCGAAATAAATGCCCAACTCGGAGAGCATCGAACGGCATCTGTCGAGCACTTGACAGCAAATCTGTCGTGATAGCCAGAAGTTAACACATTGAACTGATCATAACCATGGATACACATTTCGCACATTCTGACCAAAAACTTTTAAAATATGACTTCAAAATTTACTGAGCAAGATTTCCAACATTGACTTCTATGGGTCTTTACTCTGGCTGCAGTAAGGAAAGCGTTCAACCTTTCACTAATTCTGGATGAGCATTGGAAGTTTATTTAAATTGAAAACAGTAAAACTATTTAAAAAGTGAATTTTAATGTAAGCAGCTAGATCTATTTGTACATCATAAAAAACAAAAGACTAGACAAACTTAAAAACGTTTAAATAATTGATTTTAAAAGTTTCATAGTTAATGACAACCAGGGCCCAAGCGTCCTCCAGCCTGAGTACGACGTACATACAGCAGCACATCCCGATAAAAGCCTAAGAGAACCGTTATGCCATTAAATATATAGCATAACAGTAAAAACTATTTTACTGGCTCTTACAATTATAATATTTATGAACTCTGCCTTCATTCACAACATATGAAAATATATTTGGGATTATTAAAAGTGGATTATACTTAATATCTGATTGCATACAACGAAAATACCAGATCAGCAACTTGCAGACAAAAATCCAAAAGGTAGGTCAAATATAATATATAGACTCATAAAATGTCCCTATCCAAGACCCTTGGCAGTTATTGCTGTCAAGGCAAAGTAGTCACAATTAGCCCCTTAATCCATAATACATCCTTTTGAACGAGACTGAGTGTATTCAAAACTTCCATAAGCTGGTGGATGGGCATCATATTTAACAGGTAGGCCTTTTATTTTGCTGTTATTTAAATGCAACTTATTTTGTTAAACCATTCCATGCAGCAACACGAGGCGAAAACCAAAATCATTTGATTGAAGAGAAAAAGTAACTGGTTGTATCGAAGTGTAGATTTAGTTTTTTTCTATTTTTGGAGAGTGCGTTACTTTTTCCTGTTAGAAAAGCATGTGTAAATAAGTTTATCTGGGGATATTAGGCAAAATTAGCAGGTCATTCGATACACCATTCTGGTTACATCAGGTCATTAAAGCGCACTGAATGACATTGAACCCTCCTGTCCACAGAACATATCATCACAGAAACCCTTTCCCAGACACATTCCATGAAGAGATTTGAGGCAAACACACAATGAAAATACTGTAGTGAAGCAGTATGTCCGCCAGGATACTCGGCCAATGCAAAAGTTGACAGAACCTTCCCTTAAAAGTTCTTTCCATTTTCTTTAGCCCTATAGAGCACTAGCTGTGTTCATTGGTTTGGTCCATGACAGCAAGTGATTTAAACGTGCTGAAGAGTATGAAATACAAAACCATTTATTAATTTGCTCCTTCCGAGAGGGGGGGGGGGGGGGGGAGGGGGGGGGTGGGGGGGGGTGTGAGTGGGTGAGAGGGGTGGGGAGGGGGGGAGGGAGAGGGTGGG
>JAOYSI010000007.1:772846-786889 GCA_025775065.1 Hiodon alosoides
CCCCTCAATCTCTTTAGTCATCTTATGAATGGATTACCTGACTGGACTCTGGTGTTTTTTGTATTTATTTCTTATTAATTTAACAATACACACAAGCAGGCACACATGGGGCTCTGAGGGCGGACCAGGCACGCAGCATCAGAACAGCCCAAGTGCTGGGTGGGACGTCCCGTGAACAGAAAGCCCGCAATGTCTCCGTCCATGTGCAAAGCACAGGGATGCAGACCAAAATCTGGGGAGGCCTTTTTTTTCGTGTGTGGGCCTGTTTTTTCTTCCTTTTTTCTTCACTGGAGAAAAATGATCTGTTTTAAAACACGTGCTAAATATTACCATATTTACATTTTCCTGTTTCAAAAAGGCCAAGCAGGGGGAGTCCGGGTTTTGCTCTGGAAAGGTCCCGGGCCGGGGTTAGATGCTGTTTGAAACCCTAAACCCTTTTTCGTGCTTATTTATTTTATGATTCTGCGGGGCACTGTGTTTACACTTTAAGTGCAACATCTGGATTAGATAATTTGTTGGGAATTAACTAGGCTGGATGCATATCAGCCTCGCCTGATTAAATCTGATTGATGTTTTTGTTTTTCATTCAATGATGATTTTTTTGTGTTTGTGTGTTGCTCTAGAAGATCTAGCTATGTGTATAAACGTAGATTGGACTGGTTACACCTAGAATTTTCTGATATAAGAAAACATAGGTATATATATATATATATATAATTCCATCACCTAAAAAGAGTGTATAACAACTGTCAAAGACACCACCAGAAACATGTCTCTAAGACTTTTGCACAGTACTGTATACACACACACACACACACGCACACACACATATATATATATATATATATATAAAGCTGTATAAGTAGTTGATTCACCAGAACAGCACATTTACATGACCGTGTGATTACTTAACACCACCTCCTTCCTCAGCACCCAATCTTTCCCATTGACCCTTAATGGCTCGTGCACAGCCTAAACACGTGCTGTTTGGAACATTGGAACTCCACAGCTGGCTCCCGAGGACCCCTTTAAGTCACTGACCTTGTCAATAAGCATCTGAAGGCACATGTTGATAATATAGCGCAACGCATTCAGTGTTGCCCATATATACTTTACACAGAACTTACAGAGCCATGTGATTTTTTCCCCATATCCTTTATTTACAATTGACCTGATTTACTTGAATTACAGTTAAACAGAGTCAAGTTGACTATTGGTTGAGCTACTCTTAAGTTTTGGTCCAATTTCAATGCATTAGGCTGAGATGTTGGCCTCCTTGACAAAATGCAAATCAACGCAGAGCACATTGTTATAAAGTCACAGTGTTGAAAATGCTGTCTTGAATTCAGACTTGAACTACATTTCTTATAAATCAATGTATTAAAAATGAGTTATTTAATTTGGTGATTGGCAGATATCTAATCTACCTGGAATGTGGAATGTTTTTGAAAGGCTGTAGTTAAAGAGAGTCATTTATGGTTTTTTAAAGGAAGGATTGCTGTTTGACCTTTCTGTATTGCCCATATTATGGATTATAACAATAAGATGGGCAGACAAAGAAACACCCTCTGCTCCTCAAAGTTGAGTTTTTTTAAGGACATAGGTGTCCATCTCGATTCAGTGTAATGGCGTTTGTCCATCCCCATGCCCTACTGGGAGGTGACTCCAGTTCCTACTGGTCCATCTGCTAGGTTTCCTCCCTCCCTCGTGCGCTGTGTGGTGTTGAAAGCGCCCATTCCCCTTCCCAGCAGGCCTCTGAAGGCCTGGTTCCTCCTCCCGGTCGGACCCTGTCTGCATGTCTCCTTGACTCTCGCCGCAACGTTAAGTTCTTCAGTTTGTGCTTGCTTGAATTCAAGAGGAAAGAGACGGGAGGTGAGAGGGGGAACAAGTCTCTTTGGAGCAGCGCTGAGTCGAGTGAATGGACCGAACCATGTGTTAAACAAGCAGGGAAAAACCGCAGATGGAAAAAAGTCGAGGTGTTTTCCTTCCATGATTCGTGATAGACTGGTAGCGTAGTGGCTTTTCAAGCTATACATTCACTGATTGCTAAAAAAAATTGTTCGTAGGATAAAAATTCAGGAGAGCTGGTACCTAGTGTGTGATAAAAACTCAGGAGAGCTGGTACCTAGTGTGTGATAAAAGCTCTATGGCTATTGCCTCGTTGGCATTATTACATTTTAAGCACCGTCTCCCCCTAAACTGTGTGGGGTATCTGATGTTCTCTAGGGTTCCAGACCCCCAGAACCTCTAGGTCCCAACTCCCTGTCCTGCTTTCCATGCCGTTATCCCTGGCCTACTGAATATCTGGTTTAATTGTCTGGGTCGAGCTAAATGAATGGGCAGATGTTGACCACTCAAAGACAGGCATGCGCTTGACATCGGATGACTTTGGATGGCAGGAGGTCTTTTCGGCTGTCCTTTACTCACTCCTTCACCAACACAAAAACAGGGCAAGACTCCCCAGGCACCCCCCAATACCGACACCCAGCCGGCTTTTGTTGTTACCGCTGCAACGTATACTCTCAGTAACCATCACAATGCCGTTTTCGCCTTCTTAAATGCCTCGGTTGAATGTAAGCCATCCAAGCCGTTAGACCCTCCACACTGATTGGACGCCTAAAAGTTATGCAAATATTACGAGGGTCCATGGCACTGCCAGGTTCTATTGAACATTTCCTCTTCCCTTCTCACCCTTGATCCAGCCTCCCCCACCTGGCCAGACGGCGATGTACACAGAAAGGAAGCGGGAGAAAAGTGCTGGAGGTCCCTGTGCGGTGTCAGGAGGGGCCATTGCTGGGCCTCCCCAGAAGAACTGGAGATCCATGTGAGCCTGCTGAAAGAGAGGTGGACGCCGTCCCGGATAAACAGGCCCCAAAAAGGAAACCCGAATCGCCGGCTGTTTTCATAAACTTGTGCGGAGCCCAGCGAGCGCCAAAATGTGGAGAGCGAGCGAGTCAGCGCTGACCCCCTCTCTGGCTCCCACTTCACACGGAGAGCGGTCGTCCAGACTCTCGGCACTCTGTTCCCCTGTTTCACTTTTCAAAAGTTTGGAGCCCTGTGCGCCGTGAGCTGATTCAGGGTCGAACCCAACTCAGGGGTACAATGGGGGAATAAGTTACAAAGAAAGACATTTTAATCAAGGGTTCTCTAAATCTACAGAATATAATCCAGCTTTCCCAGCCAAGCTAGAGCCAAGAGACCGTTTTGAGTTTCTTGAAAACAACTTTTTATCCTCAACTGTTGATATTTGAGCCCAGGGGAGCCCTCTCTGCAACAAGGAAAACCAAAAAACCAAAAATAAATTTTAATTAATGTGTCCTTCGGCTATGCTAGGATTCTTCCTTGCTAATGAACTGTCCATATGATTTTTTAAAGAATGAACTTGGAAGAACAGGAAAGTAAAAAGCTTAAGCAAAGCCTGGTGAATGTAAGGCTGGTTTCTGTTCATTCTGGGCTGCTTGAAGGAGACTGAGGCAGGCACTGGGGGTTGGGAACCTATTCTGCGTTATGTCCAACCACAACAGAGAAAGTGTGGCTGTCCCACGCAGGGCAACAACACCCTCCTCTCTCTTCCCTACAAGAGGTGGGCACGGAGCTCAAATCGTCCACATCCTCTGGAAGGCTGGAAGGCTGGAAGCTTTACGTCAGTGTAATTTCTCTTCTAAGCAGCTGGTGTGGCCACCCTGAATAGACGTGATCTGATGTGTCAAGCCAGTTTACTGGTCAGGGTCACATATTATTATACATGTTATCTCTGTGTTATCTGCGTATTTACTAGCAGATTGTGTGCAGCCCATGTGATCTCCTAATCTAAAATGAATCTATTGAGTTGTCCATTCCAGCTTCCTATCTTGAACTTGTTTAAAGACAATTGCGATGAATGTTTTTTAATTCCAATATATTTTGCTAGTTCGCTAGACAAATAGTCTTAAGGAATAGCTAGCTTGACCAGACGAAAGTAAACATTTTCTTATAGCACCGAATTAGCCTTAACTCCTTTATAGGCTCAAAAATTCCACTCAGTTTTTAGGTTGAAAGGGGAAAAACCCTGTTTAACTTGATCTGGTTCATAACCTGAAAACTTGTACTGCAGGGCACGTCCTTTGAACAGGAGCAGTCCTGGTATATGAAAAAGATCACACAAACCCTATTGCATTCCACTGGGGGGAGTTTTTTTGTTGGGATTCCTTTAAATTAAGAATCAAAAGCACAAGCTGTTTTTTATCCGCGCTCGTTCGTGTATTTATGCACATGTCACACAGTCTGTCTGTGGGGTCAAGTGCAGCGCTACCGTTAGCTGTGAGTTTGAGTCGCCCGGGTGAAAGTCTCCAGAAACTGTGGGACGTGTCTCGTGGGTCTCGTTCTCCCTTAGGTTTTATTACCCTGGACTGGTCCCTCAATCTTCATCTGAAATTAGCAACATTGGCTCCGAAGGATAAGCTTGAAATGGAAAATAATTTTATGCGGGCTGCAGACTAGACTTGAATCTCTTTCGGACCAATGCCTTCCCAAAACTGCTGACGAAAAAATGAATGCAGGATTCTATGTTGTGCACATTCCACTCTTTCACCTGTATCGGGAACGCAGTTTAACAATTCTGGATGCAGAAAGCAAGGGGATAGTTTGCAGTGAGAGACTGCCTTAGAAAGACGGCCCTGGGAACACATCTGCTCCACACAAACACAAAGATCTACGTTACTTCCTCTCCGCTTAATTAAACTTCTCATCTAACATAGTTGATTTTTTTTTCCAGCCGCGTCTCTGAATGAGTGAATAACCGAATAACCTACAGGTTTCATGTTGCTAAAATAAAAGCCTGCTGTTATAATGAGCAGGGGTATCCATATATATAATCAGTCCAACACATGACTAAATAAAACAGCCAGAAAAGAGATTTGTCAATGTGTACGTGCATGTGTATGTGTATGTGCACGAATGCCTATGTGTCAGTCCATCTCTGAGCTTGCGTGTGCATGTGTATAGCACATACGTGTTTTAAAGTGAGATGACTTGATCAAGGTGAGGTAGGCCATACAAGATTCACTTTCTTCTGATGCCCTCCTTCTTAAATTAAAATACTGCCGTTTTTACTGATGCTATTTTTCATCTCCAAGAAGTTGCCATATGGTCTACTGTGAAGATGTTACATGGTTACATAATCTCAGAGCCGTGGAAAATACCACCCAAGAGATGACAGAATCATCCGCCTTCATACTCACACACACTCACACTCACAGACACAAACACACACACACAGACACAAACAAACACACACACACACACACACACACACACAGGGACAAATCCCTCTGGGATTGCTGTCTCCTCAGGTAGGAGAGGGGTTGTGGTGAGTGTGCGGGTCCCGTCAGCAAGCGGTGTTGTTGTAAGTGAGTAGAGCCTCCCTTGTGGGCAGCTGTTGTATATGAAAGCTTTGATCATAAGGCCAGGGGCAAATTCAGCCACGTCACCCACAGAATGGGGTCTGTGAATGTGTCCTCATCTCTGGGGCAGATAGTAGTACAGGACAAACACCTGCTTACTCTTACTCTCTAAAAGAGAAACCAGATTTTATTCTCCAAGCAAATCCACCCACAAACACTACTTTTTTATTTTTATTTTATTGAGATGCATTATGTATAGATAACAAAAAACAAACCACGATAACAAATAATTATACATTGATGCTGCTGGTATAACATTTTATTTTATTATACCTATCTAAAAGTCTTAACAGTTAGCAAATCAGACTAAATAATAAATTCACGCTATTAAAAAAAAGGGTAGTTGCACGGTGATTGCCGACATATTGAGTTACACAAAGAACCTTAGGAGAGTGACAGACCAAAAAGAGACCTGCTAACGAAAGGCATATGTTTGCAAGTAATACTAACGATTCAGATGCTTTTGACTGTATTTTTAAAAAATTGCCATTTAATTAGAAAACGTTTCTTCATTAGATACTCGACACTTCATAGTCATTGCGTAAAAAAAACATGTTTACTATTAAAAATAATAATTTGTTCTATTATTTTTAACATTAAAATGTGAAATATACGATACTTAGAAGTGAAGAATTTTATAAAATGTAAGTTTAATTATTTTAAAAGTGATTAACGAAATCAGATATCACAGCTTATTAGCTGAAATGTAAGACAAATGCTGCATTTTTATTTAATTGTTTTAACCTACTGAGCAGTAGTCTAAAGAAAGAGAAAGCACACATTCACGGTTTTGAAACAGTGAGATGAGATTCTGTTTTTTTGAGAAGGGCAGTGAACGAATTCGGTTTATTTCCGTAAATTAATCTGCCGCTGTGAAGAAATTTACAACACGGTCTGCAGCTTGAGCCAATTTTGCAGTAGAAGAGACGGAACAAAAGTAATAATGAATGAATACATTAATAAATAAATTCTTTGAAACCCGAGCAAGTAAAATCTTCAAACACTTTCCAGTGTGCTGCCAAGCACAACTTACAAACACGCTCGTGCAAATCCACGGTCTATTAGCCTTGACGCGTTTCTATGGAAAATTAAATTTGACAAAATAAATGACAAACAGAAAGAAACTCGGATTGACTTCAGTTGTATATAACCTTTAAAAACTACGAACAATCAATATTAAAATTAAATCCTATTAATATTTTATAACATTTATTTAAATTAATACAAAAAATATAACATTTAAAGCCATTCTAAAGCATGCATTTGCATTTATTTACAAAGGTCTGAGGTAGATTGCATGAACAGTTGTAGTAGCCTACGTGAAAAAAACACTTTCTAATAAATTAAAAACACGTTGTTAGTATTATTATTGTCGTTGCTGTAAACAATAATAATAAGAGTAATCATTGTCATCGCTGTCAATATATAATTGTATTCTCCGTCATTATTAAAATTGGCTTGTACTAGGTTAACTTAAAAGCATGTTCACCGCCTTTTGCGTTCCACCGATCATTAAATTGTTAAGAACAATTGTACCGTAACAGAATTATCCTTTAAAACAAAGGCCGTGACAGCGTTAAAAAAACGGACGCCCCCGGAAACAGAAAGTCTAGCAGATTATATTAAGGACAAACTGTAAAATAAAAAAAAACTAACCACTCTTCTCCTTGTTAGAGTGTAACGTGCAGAGCGCACAAGAGAGAAGTTTCAGGCCCACGCGTCTTGTTGAAGTGACATGCTTTAATTTATATACTCGACACTCCTAAAATGTTTATCCTTACATTTCAACTATATAATACCATACTATAATATGTGCATTTTTTTGTTTTGTAGTCATTTATTATCTCCACATCTTATTCGGTCTCGTTTGGGGTAGGGTCCGAACCCACTGTGACACCACGACCCAACACAAAGCCAAAATTAGAAATGCTAAGAACTGGACACGATGAGAAAACAATGGTCAGTGGGATTTAGATGCCAAAAGCGCCGCAGCGTCGGCCGTTGAGCCCGATGATGTCATATGATTAAATCATTTAAGAGAATTGCATTTCAATAACAGGATGGCAATACACTATTAAAATTCAAAATAAATAAGATAAGTGGCCACGTTGTACCTGTTAATTTTTAAAACGATAAATTAATTACACAGTAACTACAAATTAACAAAGAGAGGCACCGTAAATGAGTTTGTGAGTCCATGACAAATAAGGTTCGACATAATCCTAAAACAGCTATTCATACTAGAGCCAATATAGGGGACCCTTCTCCCTTGTTTTTATTTCTCTAGTATACCGGATGATGATGTCGACATGCTGTGTTTAGCCTAAGTGTTGAATCCCAAAATCCCATTAACGTCATAATCAGACGATTTTAAATGTTTTTAAAAATCTGACAGTTGATTGGCATTTTAAAATGTTTTTTCCAGTTCCTGCGCCGTCTGAAAATAATTAAGTTCCACATAGGCCCCACCGTAACCAATGTCCACATTACGTTTGCCAGTTAAAATGCTAATTAATTTAAATATGCAGTACAAAAAAAAATTGTTTTACTATTCATAACGGGAAAAGCTCGCGTATTAGGTCCGAATAGACAAGAAACTTACGCTGGTCTCAACCATAGGTGGATTAACTCAAAAGAAAAAATTACAGACAATTGTCGGTGTCCAAACATACGAATGAAAGATATTTTCCGATGGTCTCGTTGTGAGGGAATTTCTCGTTTGAGCTACGGAATGAGGAACAAAAAAGCAAACAGAAAAACATTTTCCCCCTTTTTACATTCCCGCCACAATAAACCCATACTCAGAATACACTAACAACTTGCTACAGATTACTTAACATTGTTCCATGACCGACATTTACTACTTACGCAGTCAATTAAATATATATTTTAATTAATTAATTCACTGGCAACTAAATGTAATGTTGACAAATAAAAATGTAATTTGTAGTTATTTTTTGACATTGACAATATGGATAATTATTAATACTACTATATCCAAATAAGGAAGATGATTGTTGTTGTTGACCTAATTATTGTTAATGAAAATATTAGGATTATTTGCGTTAGTCTTTTTTGCGTTAGTCTGTTAAATTGATCCTCCATGATTCATATTAATTTAATTCAAGATTTTAATTGTATTCTAATTTTGAATCCTTGCCCACTAACTAACTCGGTCTTTAATTAATATTTAGTCTATGAAAAGATCATTCACGAAAATAAAAAAAATAAATGTGCGAGTGCAGTTGTTCGTCAAACGTGAAATTCGTTGTCTGCTTCTAAAAAATAAACATTATTATTATTTGTTGGTGTAAGACATGAATTACCTTAACTCTGTGTGTTTGCGTGAGCGCGCGCGCGCACGCGTGTGTTCTGTTATAGCAGTGGAAGAAACCGGGCTGAGAACAAACCCTCGACCTCCGGCTCTACCACCCACCCAAGCCGCGCAGAGAAAGTGTTTAGTCCACAGCAGTGTATTGGCGTGAATACAACGGGGCCTCAACAAAGCGGTGGAGCTCTAGGGCTCCACTCGCCTGCGTTTGGAAGGCAGTGGTTCGTGTGATGAGACTGAGGGGAGCAGTGGGTCTAGGGGCTCTCACTGCATTTGGCGGTAATAGGTTTGGGATGACCTAAACGATTTGTTGACTGGGACAATAAATCTGTTGTGTGTTTCTTGGCATGCTGAGGGGGGGATTACAAGTTGTCGCACAAAGGAATGCAAATTGCTAGCCAAACTCTGAGAGAGGGCTTTAGAGGAGGCGACTATTCTCAACATTTGAGCCGGTCCACGATTCCTTTTCTTTATTTTAAGTTTTTTTTCTATTTGTCTTAATAACTGTGAAGGGTCTGAAAGTAGTCACTGTATTCATCTCAAATCAATGGATTACCGACACCGACCTCTATAGACCCGGAGATTTGCATTCTATTGAAATATCGACGCTGTGAGGTGACCAAGAGGACAATGCCGCTCATTGGTGTTAAGTCTATTCTAAAGAAAATCAAATGAAAATCTTGAATAATAAAACGGTATTTCCTTTCCTCCCATAACGTCCTTAAGATATTGAGAGAGTTTTTTTACATTGGTATTTCACGTCTGTTCGTTAAATAAATGTAGTACGTACTACACGGTCCAATAGCGAATTTTTCACAGCACTAACACTTGAGTAAGATATGCACACGTCTAGTGAGGTTTCAATAATTAACATAAACATTATTTTAATATTAATTGCAGCAAACACAAAATATGTTGAGGTGTGGCTTTTCGGAATGTAAAGCCTACACTTTAAAATCTTGCATTTCCCGAAACGCCCATTTTACCCATCATACATGTAAAGCTAGTATGGCAGGTCCAGCTAATATTGACCCCAAAATGGTAACATACCGCCACCAAATCAGAATCGAAATGAAGTATTCCCTTGCACCGGCAGTTACTCTTTTATTGAAATGTTATTATGTTGTTATTTACACTTTTGTCACTTTTTGACCCTTTTAACATAACACAGAGCAAATACATCCTGATGTGCAAGCACATAATTAATTATATTAATTATTTGTAAAATGTATTTAAATTACAAAAATAAACAAAGTGATATAAAGCTGTATCTTAATTAACTCCAATCGGAGGAACTGGTTAAAATCATTAAAGTATAAAATATCATGATGATAAATAAAATAAAACTTTTACGTTCTTGGTTTTAAAATTACAGTTACAATTACAAAAACGCTGTCAATATAATATGAATAATAATAAGACGCAGACGCACTTCGCTCGTAATAGTACTACTAATGATTATTGTCGCTGTTACTGTTGTAATGGTAAGAGCAATACCTTAAGGTCGTTAAACAGAAGAAGCTGTAATCAATACCCCCTTCTAGTGGCTACGTGACGCAGTGCAGGTACGTGACACGGCTTCCTTCCAGATTTCGTTCCATTTATGTAAGTGTATATATAGTCTACCCACCAATGACTAGCCTATTCTATGCTGATTCTAATTGAATCTGACGAATAGGATGTCAGTTATTAAACGCACAAGGCCAAGCCTTTTTGTCTTAACTTCTTGTCTCAGATCAAATTTTTCAACTTTCGTCGAAGTATTTACTTCGATGCGACTTTATAATTAGTTCAATTAGTTTAAGCTATCCAATTTTTCACCAACGACATTTCGTTATTTTATTTATACACGAACATTGTATCACATAGATCCACTTACAAATACTTATGTATAATTGTGTTAGCTGTCTAGGTCACCCCACTATGCATTAAATGGGTTGGGGGCAACCAAAATTTTCCCTCTATTTGCTCACGTAATAGGAATGTGTGTGGAACATAATCAAGAGAATCTCTTGTTGTTTTTCTTTACTATGTTCATTGAGTCTCTATTGACAACACAGAGCTACACCTGACGAACACTAAGGCTAGTGTAATATAACACATTCACCATCTGAGTTGTCCTGGGTGAATGTATTTCAGGGTGCAGGCGCCGTTCTTGGAAGCACCGCTCTGTGTGAGGGCTCCTGGGGGTGCACATAGCTGAGCTAAGCAGAATATCCTGAGTGGCCTCCTTGTCCCCTCACTCCTCCGTCCTGCGTCATCGGGAGCGGTCTGCAAACCTAAATTAAAAAACAACAACGTTGTCTCAGAGCCACCTCCCACCCTGCCTTTCACAGAGAGTGGCCTCACTGTCCTCGAGTCCCTGTGCCGGAGGACAGGGGAGCGTGGCACTTTGCGCCGCCCAACCCCAAAGCCACTTATTTAGGCAACAATTCAGCGACCTTATCGTAAAACATCCTGTCACATGAGGGAGTTATAAGTTTGTTTTACAACACCTAGCGCCAACGAACAAAAAAAAAGCCGTAATTGTGTCCCCATAACATTTTAACAGACTTTTTTTTGTTTCGCTTGAAGAAAAAGCATAACATGGAGAAACGTTTTCTTCCCCCTCAAAATGCACATTAAAAAGGGCACACATGACAGCGTTGCCCGTAAAGTTGGCCCTTAAACACAAGGCCGTGGCTTCCTCGGTTGATCAATGGCGGCGCTGTCTCGTAAAACTTTAAGAGGTGAGAACATTCCGCCCTACGAGAAAGTGTTTCTATAACATCATCATCGAAAAAGCCATGTCTGTGAGAGTATGGAATGGACTTCATCGGTTCGTCTGTCCGCCAGTTAGTTCATTTGCCGCCGCTTTGAGCGTCTTGTTTGCAGGCAGTGGTTGTGGCTTCCGTTTATGGATTTTTAAAAAGAAATGGTACCCCTTGATCCTGATTAGCAGTGGCTTGGCCAGCAGTCATCAGTGCAACCCCTACAGATTATGCCATCCAAGGGGAACGGTTCAACAAATGATAAATTGCTAACGAAACAATGGCTTGAATGGCTCATGCAAGAGAAAGAGGCGCCTTCCCCAAATATATACAGTATGTTTCCCGGGCAACGCAGTCTGCATAATGCAGATCGGCCCCTGGATCTCTTGTGCTGCCCACAATTTAACGCCACAACTGACACTTTTACCCATGGAGAGGCAGGTGGGAGTTAAAACAAGCTCAAAACCATCGCAGTTTTTCTTTTACCTTTTTTTTTTTAAATTCTGAATGGATCAATTTTCCTCTTTTTCTTTTTTGCCCTTCCACTCAGGGACTGCAGAATCCCATAAAAACCGCTCACTTACAGTAGTGCTGTCGCAGTGAGAGAGAGGTCAGTGTTATCTAAACAGTCCCATTGGGCTATTTGCTATAGCACCCTCCATCCCGGGAGAAAGCTGGAGAATTCAGCCCATCTCTTCAATCAGTGCACAAGCAGCGCAGCAAATTTATAATGCTGAGCACAGTGGAATAAAATTAGATGAAAACAGAGCGGGGGAGAGAGAGAGAGAGGGAGAGAGCGGGCGAGAGAGAGAGAGAGAGAGAGCGGGCGAGAGAGAGATTAGAAAAAAGGCAAGTTATTGATGTCAATGGCCACTATTTTGCTTGTGTTGTTTTTTGTTTACAGATGGAAACAAACAAGTGAGTGCTGGAGGTGGGAAAATTGAGTGTGGGAGAACATAGCAAACAGTACGCTCTCCTACATCGCGGGTATGTGTGTCTGTGTGCGTGTTTGCGTGAGGGGAAATTACAAAAGAGAGAGCAATGAGAAAGACATTTTCGTTCGTCTTTATAGCCGCGCCCGTGTTTCCGTGCAATTCTCTCTGAATACGCATGCTGCGCTGCGAGTGCGATCATTTGGGTGTTTGTCTGATTAGAGCGCGGGACTGCGTGTGTATTTGTCAACAGGCGTGGGTCGATTTCTTCTAATGACCGTCTGTTGCTGTGCTCCTCTGTGAGAGCCTGAGCGTGCATGCGTGCGCATCCATGTCTGTGTGTGCTCGAGTGTGCATGCACACGCGCATGTGTGTGAGCGCGCTGCAAAGTGTGACATTTCCACCGGTCAATAGCTGCGCTGTGGCACTGCAGAACTAATCCCCCCTGCTCTTCTCTGTCAGGGTTTCACCTTGAGCGCCAGGCCCAGTTCAGTCCGCCCCGCAGCCTGTTTGTTCAGCGACAGGGCCGACACTCATTACCTCCGCAGACACTGACCTTTGACCACATTAACTTTTTATTATTATGGCTTCATTTCTCATGCAGCTCTTATCATCAGGAATCAAACATTAAAAGACCAGTATATGTAGGCAAAGGGTGTTGCAGAACCTGAGTTTCTTGTAAAAATAAATGGATACAGAGAAAACGGGAGGGGAGGGAAGGGAGGTACAGAAAATGGCGAAATTGTGTGGGGTGAGAAAGAGGGAGAGTTAAAAAAAAAGAGAAACAAAGGAAAGTTGGGTGTGAGTTGAAGGGCGAGAGAAATATGCGAAGATGAAGAACACGAGGTGAACGCACCAGGCGCACACACAAAAGAGAATGACGTATCTGTCAATGACGTGGTAAGGTGGCAGACCGTTTTTTTTTTCCTTGACCCCACCAAGGCGGTTTCCTATAAAAGACCTGCTATGGGTTTATACGGTCGTGTTTTCTTTGAGCCAATGGAAGGCACACAAGAGGATAACTGGGGGGGGGTGCTCATCTCTGGGCAAACATGGCATTTTACGAGAGGGCTTTGCAATTACCCATTACCTTGACTGTTGAATTTTAAGTGCAGTCTGGCCTTGGAGTTACCTAGATACACCTCAAACTGGGTTGTAAAAAGCTTGTCGTAATGGAGTTGCTGGGCTGGAATTAAAGTAATATCTGCATATTCTCCTTCAAAGCCATCTTCCAGTGGTCCATCTGTCTCTCGGTTTTGCCCAGCTGATATTCTGTGTCACTATGATCTGTCCTGAAATAAACTTTTCATGCTGTTTGAGTGGAAAGCTTTCTGTATTGTCATTCCTCCTGTTCATTGCACACCTACCTTTTAGTTTCAGGGTGTTGTATTACTGTGTGCAAGTTGTGAAATGCATTGGCCCCCTTCATTTGATTCATCGAACCCTGAGGCATGACTTTAAAGTCTGTGTGCGTGTGTGTGTGTGTGTGTGTGTGTGTGTGTGTGTGTGTGTGTGAGTGTGTGAGAGTGTGAGAGAGTTTGTGTGTATGTGTGTGTGTGAGTGTGAGTGTGTGTGAGTGTGTGCGGGAG
>JAOYSI010000007.1:786989-812975 GCA_025775065.1 Hiodon alosoides
CCGTGCTTGGGGGTTTCCCGTTGGTGCTCGGTGTTTATGGGGGGGAAACGTTAAACTGGGCGGCCAAAAAGTGCATGTTTGTTCGGCTCGCTGTTACCCCCCCCCCCCCCCCTCACCTATCGTCGTACATGCTTCACAGGTAATTCCAGCTGCACGGTAGACGTGTGCTCCGAGGGAGCGGGGGACGGCGCCCCCCACAGGGGTGAGTCTTTGTGTGTCCGCCTGGGTGTCAGTATGCGCTGTTCTAGGTGAACCAGGTCAAGAATGGGCCACCTGGTGTAGTGATGGCTGTTGGAGCTGCTAAGGCATCTATTCTTTTATACTTTAAATTGATCTTAATTGTAGAGAATAACTGTCGTCTGCACAGGTAGAAACACAAGCAAGGCAGCGCTCTCCAGTTGGGGTCTATTTGAGTCCATCCAAAGAATGATAAAAATTTTAAATATTTGCAATCCGGCATGTGTGTTGAGCAGGTTGAGCAGCCTGCTTCCAATCGAGCAAAATTAGCTTTCCATTAGAGAAAATTATCAGGGGGGCAAAGGCCCGGGTGTCTGTTTCCAATCTGGCGACACTGCGGTCATCTGGCATAACTCCAGAGATAAACAGCTCTAGGGAGGGGCACTATGGGCGATTCTGTAGTCAATGATAGGGTTCGGAAAACGGACGAGCAGTATTCACCACCCGCCCAGTGCACGTGGGACAGCAGTGCATGTTCACGTTTACATCAATCTGGGCTGGATTAACTCGATGGGGAGTCTAGCCTGTGCTATATGGATTCCACACGCGTGGTCGGAAAGCTGAAGACTGAAGATGAATTCGGGCAATGTACATTTCTGACATCCCCTGATTTCTGACTCGCACTCCGCTATTACGATTGCAATCAAGAAGAGGGTGGCTGCATGGAACATGTGGAGGTCTTGTACAAAGTACTTTGTACAAAGTTGCGTATTTTGTCTGCTTATTAGCTACTTTATGTACTATACCAATATATACCACACTGTTTATACACAGAAAAGCCCGACTTGAACTTACTTGAACATCTGGATTAGATGTGTTAACACTGACTGTTCTATCTATGTGAAAATGTGACTGATTCCTCAGTTTTCTGATGTGTATAATTTTGGTCTCAAAATGGGATTCATAATGCATAATATCAGTAGATATATTAGAAAATATTAAATAAAATTAATTTAATTTAAATGGATATACTATTTTATATAAATGTTAAAAGTAAACCGATCCTTTTATGTTTTTGGATATTTGAATGTAATTAATGGGTGTTAACTGATTGGGTGTCTTCCCTGTAGACAACGCGCAGGACCGAGTGGGCCGGTCTGCCCCCAGCCCTGATCATAGCAGGTAATGGAGCGTCTATCACCGAGTGTCTGGCCCAGAAAAGGCTTGGCCGTGTAGAAAACCACCGCTAAATTACCCAAACTCGGACCCTCTGTTTCTCGCTCTAACCCTAACTACCTGTATCTGTCTGTCTCGCTCGCTCGCTCATTCGTTCTAAACAGAACCCTCTCCATCAGACACTCTCTCACTCTCGCTCGCACTTTGATCTTTGTTTTCTCATGTGGCCGTGACATGGAAAACAAAACGCCGTATTCAGACAATGCAGACGGGATCACCATCACACACAAATGATGATAAATGCCACTAGGGAAATGAAATGATGCCACAGGTGATAAATATATAAATACACATTTATTTTTTTTATTGATAAAATGCTGTCAGTTACCGTCTCTCCGGGCTCTGGCAGAACATTTAAGATAAGAGAATGGGCATTTTGTTTTGTTTTAAGGTTATGGCATTTTGGGAGATATTCTCTTTATTTTTTTGTGGTTTGTGACTCGCCCATTTGTATTTTTCACATTGTGTGATGAAATTTAATTCGCCTATCCCTCTCTCTCAAATTCGTTGTAGATGGTGAAACGCAAGATATTTATTGTGCTGTAATCTTCAGAAAAATCATAAGGTCAATCATACAGGGCGGAGGTGTAACGTTTAATATACGCTGGTGTGTCTTTATGAAATCAATGAAATTAGTGTCCTATTCTCCCCCTCCGCAGGTTAAACTCTACAGCATCTGCCTCAGAGGTGCTTTTTGGACCTCCGCTGGAGTCCGCATTTGCCGGTACGGGGCAGAGATGGGATTGGGATTTTGCTGCTGTTGCAGATAAAATAAATGTATCCTGGAGCCGTCGGGGATTAGGAGGAACACTTTTGTGTCCGTCCAGATACCTGGAGGACCGCGGTGCTGTAGGGAGTGACGCAATGCTTTTCAAGTTAGCGTTTGTTAAAAAGATGGGTTAGAGGTCGCAGTTCTGCGCTCTTCCTGTGGATGGCGGGGTTTATGCCTATGAGAAATAATATTGTAGTGCGCAACAGGTGGAAGGAAAATAAATCTCTTTGTTGTTGGAGTGTGTATAGGTTTAACATTGTTTATCTTCTGTCCCACATTCTAGATGCCACCTTCTCTTCTGACTCCTCCTCCCCAGAGAATGTGGAAGACTCTGGGCTGGACTCTCCTTCCCATCAGCCAATTGGCTCTTCTCCAGAGCCGAGCACTTGGGCCGCCTGGCCTGCCGCAATGCAGAGCAAGGATCCAGCGGGGCTCGGCAGGTCGCCTGACCCCTTCCTTACAGCCTTCGGTGACCCGTCTCTCGAACGTACCCCCGCCACTAAGGATGACCGACTGGGCATTTGGGCCCCAGCCCCCCACTCTACTCACTCTGCAACCGACATGGCTCCCACTGTCGTCGGTGTCCCTACTTTTGGCCGGCCCCTGAGGCCCCTGGAGCTGGAGCCCCCAGTGTGGAGCTGCAAGCACCTCCCCCCAAAGGACCCCTTCCTGGCCAGCTATGACAGGACTGCCTCGCCTGAGCCTCAGGAGATTCCTGGCTCCCGTACGCCTCACTTTTCCCGGGACGGGAGAGGACCGGAGTCGCGCAGGGACCTTCTCTCAGTCTCCCTCGGCAACAGCAGGACCTTCCCTGCCTCTTCCTCGTCCTGCTCCTCCTCCTCCTTCTCCTCCTCCTCCTCTCACCAGAGAGACGGCGATGGAGAAAGAGCGTGGGAGGTTCCTGCTCTAGGCTCCCCTGAGGACCCCTTCTCAATCACTATAATTGGCAGCCCCACGCACAAGTCCTCCTTGGCTGCTGCTGCCGGCCGCGACCATGGCAACGGCCACAGCAACGATGGCAGGCCGACGCCCGGGTCCAAGTCCAGCAGCAGCTCCCAGCCCAAGAAGGAGCTAGTGCGCTGGAACTCTGTGCACAACCCCTTCAGCGAGGGCATGGCCACGGGGGCACCCGTGGGGGCAGGGACGGGGGCAATAAGGGACGATGGTAGGAAGCAGCCTGTCCAGGACGGTGAGCCGCGCAGCAGTGGACTTCCTCTGAGGAGGCATTCTGGGCCGCAGGCAGACCTGTGTTTCTCCGCTGACGTGGACCAGAGCTGTCTCACTCTGAGTACACAGACCCCCTGCAACACAGATAATGCCCACTATAACACAGGTACGCACACCTGACAGCTTGGTCACGTTTGGCTTATTGTCAGTTATGACTAAGGATAGAGTTGTTAATAATTGTTAGTTCTTTTGGAAGCCATCCGGACCTTGTGCGATATTTGCCTTTTGTGGTCTTGTTTTTCTTGTTAAAAAATGTCGTACTCCATTTCACACTACAGCCAGTAAGTGGCAGCACTTTCCTGAACTTACAACTTCTGTCTTGGCCTTGTGAGAACTCCCCACATCCATCAAAAGTGACTAAATGTTTGAAACTTAGTTATTTGTAAGTTTAAAGTAAACTTAAACTTTGTAAGTAAACTTAAAGTAACTACTATTTTTTCTATTATTTATTTGTTGTTCATAATAACTTTTTTTCCCCCTCAATTATTCCTTTGTGTAGACCTCCCGGGGCCCAAACCAGCCACCTTAACCACCGCCACCACTCGTCACAGAGGTACACAGGCCTGTGTCGGGGCAACAACACTCTCGCTGCACACACATGTGTATAACCCTGTATTCTCCCTGCGCCTACTGTGCATGTGACCCTGGCACCAAACATCCAACATGCAGTTGTTTTTATCAAGGCCATACTATGCTATGGAAATGGGGAAATACTTTTACATTTTTCTGATAACTAGAGTGGTAGGCAAGTTTAAGGTACACTATGGTTTGTTAGATGAAAACATGAAGGAACAAAAAAAAAAGTTGCAAAAATAAAGTTGCAGTTGAGTTTACCAAATACCAGAAACCTTCCTGGGATCCCAGGACGATAGTTGGCTACATTTTTATTTTTACTGTGTATTTAACCGTGTGTGTTGGAACACCATTCATATAATCATCATACATATAAACTTGCTGAGCCTTTATTTAAGGATATTTCTCGCAGTAGCAAGGGGTTTTTTTGTCAATATAATCTGGAAGTGCTACATCCTTATAACTAAATAAAACCCAAACTACTATGGTTAAGGGGGAGCGTGGCAAGGTCCCGGGTTTATACTTATTACAAGTTCAGATTGTCATTATCTCGTCATGCTGTCTTATTGAAACCTGTCCTGTTTTGAATTGTGTACCTACAGGAACACCTCCACCCTCCCAGCGAGAAAGCACAGAGCAGCTGGTGGTGGCCCCCCCGCGGCCAGCCCGAGCCAAGACGGCCACCGGCCGACTGACCGGGGGTGAACGGGTGAGTTTCCCCTCCTCTCTTCTCCACAGGGAACGCAGGTACTGAAGCATTTAAAAAAGCGTGAAGTAGATGGTGCTTCTGGAAGAACAAACGCAGAAAATACCTATAAACGGCATCTGCCTAGTTTTTGTTCATTCCTGCATCTTAATACATTAATGCAATCTAGACTCAACTACACTGTATTTTTCACTACAGACTCCTATTACTTTTCCAGTACATTATATATATTCTCGTTCATTGGCTGGATATATAGCAGCCATTGTACTTGACAGAAAATGAATAAATGGATGTTATAATAGCTATGCTGTCGCACATTTAACAAAAATCTATGACTGTGTCATTTCAGCCTTCCTACGGTGACCCCTTGGTGTTTCAGTCCAGATCTGTGTGCTCCTCTCCGCTGCCAGATCACAGCCCCTCCCTCACCTCCTCCTCTTCCTCCTCCAGCACCAGTGACTGGGGGGGTCAGACGTACACCCCCCGAGCCCCCAGTCCCACCAGGGGTGGGTGTCTTTGACACATATGATGCTTGTTTTTATTACCTTTTAGGCACGCCTCAGCATATTGATGTACTAAACCAAAAGTTGTAATCGGATTTTAAACGGAAACACACACTCTTATGAAAAGAAATTTTGAACTTAAAATGTGTTGCTAGGAGGCCAATCCACCCCCCTTTCTGTGTCCTGGGCAGGTTTGTCACGAGGACCGAGCCCCATCTCCCTGAGTACACACGAGTCCTGGCCTGTGGCTGCAGCTGTCACCGAGTACATCAACGCTTACTTCAAGGGCGGAGAGCACAACCGGTCAGTATTCGCCGCACACTGACAGCACTTTACTATACTATTTAGTATTACAGCCTGTGATTGGATAAAACTGGAGTGGTCTCCTGAGGGGCTCAGCCGATAAAGGCACAGACAGAGCCCTGTGGGTGGAATTTCACAGGTTTTAACCCTTGACCCTAAACTGCTGCAGTGGGTGGAGATGGGCTCGGCCCGTCGCCATCCTGTGTCTCCAGCCAGCTTCCTGTAGGATGTAGGCTGTCAGTGCCCAACTTTAGTTAGATCTGAAGAATCTGAACTTGCAGGACTAAATTTATTTATTTATTTTTATTTATTTATTTTTTTTAAAGCATTTTTTAGCCACTTCAGCACATTTAGGATTTGTTTTTTGAACACCACTGTTTGCTTAATACTGCAGTGCTGTAGGCCCCTGTGCTGTCATGTAGTCGACGCTCTACTAATGTACTTGAATTTGTGTTTGCTTTTATACTTGTGTTCACTTTTGCTGAATACATCTATATAAACATTTCCCACTTTATAAATAAAACCATGAATGTTATAAATGAAGTGTTGAAGGAATCTCCCTCTGTCTCTACTCAGGTGTCTGGTGAAGATTTCTGGGGAACTCACTATGTCCTTTCCTGCTGGCATCACTCGCATTTTCACCGCCAACCCCAACGTCCCCGTCCTCTGCTTCAGACTGGTCAACACATCTCGAGTGGACCACTTCCTACCCAATCAGAAGCTGCTCTACAGGTTGGCCATTGTATGACATTCTAATCAGTGATGAAGTTTGTAAGGGCATAACACACTGCGTTATCAGTCTGTTAACCTCTGATCTTTTATTGCAACCCCTGCCCCCCCCTTAGTGATCCCTCTCAGAGTGATCCAGACACCAAGGACTTCTGGTTTAACATGCAGGCCATTAGCTTTCATCTCCAGAGAGAGGCCGAGCTCAACCCCCAGGCCTCCTACTATAACGTGGGGCTTCTGAAATACCAGGCAAGAGTCATTCGCCATAGTGGATTTATTTAGTGAATTAGCTTTATAAAAAATATATCCTCTAATCTCCATTGCTTCTTCGCCCTGCCACGCATTCTCCACTCCCTCTCAGGTGTCCTCCCAGGACCCGGGCAGCGCCCCCCTGCTGCTGTCCGCCGAGTGTCAACGCAGTGGAACAGTGACCCGTGTCTCCCTGGACTACCACTGCTGCCCCGCCACGGCCCCTGCCGCCCAGCTCACCGGAGTGCAGGTTCTGCTGCCCCTGGACCACACTGCCACTGACGTGCAGTGCCAGCCCCCTGCGTCATGGTGAGGGGGGAGGTGACCTGCGGGAAAATCCAGAGACAAGAGCTGGATTGGAGGCACCGGGAATAGGCAAGGGAAGAGGAAGAGAGGAGAAAGGGAACAAGAAAGGGGGATTATGGGGGGAAGGGAAGAACAATTTAACCGAATGGAGGAGATGGGGGTTGTGGGTATATGGAGAGGAGAAATTAAACTGAATGGAAGAAAGAGGGATTATGGGGGAAAAGGGAAGTGAAATTAAACCGAATGGAGGAGAGGGGGATTATGAGGAAAGGAGAAATTAAACCGAATGGAGGAGAGAACGGGAACAAGCTGCGCTCATTGCTCTTCCCTCTTTCTTTCCAGGAATTCTGAGGAAAGGCGCCTGCTATGGAAACTTCCCAATCTTTCTCCCACCAATCACAGCAAAGGTCACTCCCTCGCCCTACCAAACTTCTGCCTGATCCTTGATCGTAGTTGTCTGTTATTCTTAGTGCGAGCCTTGCATTTGCTTATCCCACAGTATAAAGTAATTGCATTGGGTTCTGTCCCTCTTCAAACCAGTGATTTCTGTGAGGGTTTCATTGCCTTGAATGTCAACATTTGCATATGAGAACTGCAGGCCTGAGTGGGAGATGAAGGGAAAAGTATCAGGAGTAAAGGAAAGTGAGGAATCCGGGGGCGACGTACTGCAATAACATCAGGGCAGAATGCCTTTCTCCAGTGTTACAGGACCTCCTCCGCTTTGTTTTTGTAAAGGATGTTTATAGATTCAGTGGAGATGTACCTAGAGTTCCCAATCGTCAGTGATGGCATGTCATAATATTATCCAAATAGCTGGGCATATTCCGTTTGGGTTTCCATGTTAAATCGACACCAACAACATTTAAAGCTTGCTTCTTAATCTCTGGTTTTATCGCCTGCACCACTGCAGGCGCGTAGGAGGCACAGCCTGCCGAATATATTGAGCTAAATTTACGAAGGTAATTTTATTAATTAAATCTGACAACGGTTCTGTCCGGTTGAGAGAAGATGATGAGCTCCCTGTCTCTGGCCCTCAGGTTCTGGCACACTTTGCGCTAGCTGGCAGTGCTTGGAGGCGCCCCGGGGCCCTCCTCCCAGCCTGGGGGTACAGTTTGTGGGCTCCGGGGCCTCCCTTTCAGGCATGGACGTGGAGCTGGTGGGGAGCCGATACCGCATGTCAATGGTGAAGAAAAGGTTTGCCACAGGTAGAGTGCACTTACAATGGCTGAGCCTGCTATGTAACGCACACTTTGTCCTGTCATGCAATTGATCCTTTGGCTCCTTAGAACCCCCTTAAAGATTTTTACGTGAGAATGGAAGTATAACAAATGAGACGGCAAAAAATTTTTTTAAATAGTTTTCTATTAATGATCACACCACCAATAATTTTTGCCCCACTTTGATTTTGGCCTTCCATAATGTTGTGATCAACTATATAATATAGATTATTATAAATTATAAATTTAAGAAAAAATAAGGGATTAAACGTAAAGGTAAATCGAACAACTGTTTTGTGTCGAAAGATGTCAAATACAATTAACCGCTCAATAAGTACGCTTGGTTTTATCGTTAGAAATATGCTCTGTTACGAGTGGCTGTTAAACAGGACCACCAAAGCTTTGTTTCTTGTGAAATGCATTCTCGCGCCACAAACGGTGATTACAGTGCGTCTCTGTTTGCAGGGAAGTACATGGCCGCCTGCTCGTTGTGAGAGACAGGCCAGCCTTGCCTGGAGACGCTGAATGCGATCTGATTGCACTTTCTTAGCCCCATGTGGCCTTCTCCGATCCCTAACAAAGCACCCGGAGGACAAAACTGCTTTTGGAGCCCTACTTGTCCGGGACACGGAGGACAGTAAACACTTTGATTGTGTCTAGTGTCCAGGCCCCTCAAAAGGACCAAGTTTGTACAGCACTTTGCAGTTTTAACAATTTCAACTCTGTGTTGCACAATGCAGAATACCCTACCCCTTTTTCCTTGGGAGTATTTTTCTTTTTGCAATGGCTTGTGTTGTATACAATGTGAATTGTGTCTTGGATTTGTTTGAAAACTGGATGTGAATTAGAAAATTAATTAAACATATGTATATGGGTTGAATATTATCCCAGCCTCCCCTGTGTGTAAATCATTTGCTTGGAGAAATTCATTATTGGTTTTTATTGGAACCGTTACTAACGAATAGCAAATAACGCAACTGTTTACACCAATTTATTAGACATTTCGACCAGTACAAAATACAATTTAACTATGCAGTTTGTTACAGACCAGTGTCCATCTTTAAGCTAGGTAAAGTGTAGTCAACAGGTTTTAAAATACTTAAAAATAAAGGGTTAATATACCTTTGATAAGAACCAGAACTGGGTCCATAAAAATAATCCCCCAAATTAAACAGCATTACAAAACAAAAAAAACACATTACACAGACAAATTGCCTTCCCCTAGAGTTTAATAGGCACAATACTGTGACAAGTGCAAGTCACTAGAAGCCTTGAATGACTCAAGCAAGACACTCATTGCTAACAACTTGAATCAAAATTCCAACATCTGGAAACAATGAAACCAAAGCAATACTTTGCAAAAAGTAATACAAAGCAAAAACTAATTTAAATGTCAGCAAATACAACCTGAAGGTTTTTTTTTTTCCTCTCCAAGAATCAAAAGAAAAATGGAAATTGGGAGTCCTGGATAAAAAACACGTACTAATCACAAGTCAGACATTTCAGCATTTTCACAGAAGTACTGACACATTTTAAATCTTTGCCAGATGATTAGTCATCGATATATATTCCTTCTATAGGTGAATGGGTGCAAAGCGAGGTGGAAAAGTGGTGGTGTGATTTTAGCAAAGGCAAACATAGACCTCGGAAAAGGGGAGAAATAAAGGCTCAAGTCCTACTGAAGGCCGTAAGCCAATAGAATTGATCGTTTATCTACAACAGTTCAATAAACTATGTGCATATGTCTTAGTTTGGCTTTTTAAAATCAGGTTTTTACTATTGTACACAATGTATAACTGCTATATACATGTATAATAGGCACAGAACAAACGCAAGTACAGCCTTTTGCCTAAATTGGCTCTGCTTACAGACTACGCTTTTCAAACCACCTCAACGGCTCCAAACAAATAATAAAAATAAAAAATAAACAGCTTTACGAGTTCTCATGGGGATGGTGGTGAAATCTATTGGCTCCAGTTACAAAACATCTGGTGTCATTGACTACAATAGTAGGTTTGGCTTAGTACGCACACACGTTAGATAAGGGTAAATATTTAGATATGGGTTATACGTAAAGAGTCGATCCTTCAGCTCCAGCTGAAAAGGGGTATTTCTAAATCGTATAGCTTCATACATTCAGTCAATCCACCACCCCTCTACCTACATTGAAAGTGTATGCCTAACTTGTCCTTAGAATACAAAATTTGTAATGGCATTCAAATAATGGTTTATCAGGGGCAGGTGATACACTGCTTTAGAGTGGGAAAGCATAAAACCGGCATCTACGAGAACAAAGTATAAGAAATGGTGCCGGCGGCCTTTTGGGTGAGGTTTTAAATGAGCGTGTAAATGACAAGGAGGACAGGGAGACGGGTAGAGGAGCGAGAGTGAAGAGAGACAGGAGGAAACGAAAACGGCAGAATCCCAGTCAGGGGGCACCACAACTACAGATAAACGACAGGGGACAGACAGTGACCACACGCGGCCAAGAGGGGTCAGCGCGAAAAGGGCCAGTACCTAACACGGGACAGGAGAAGTTATTGTGACCTCCTCTCGACTACAGGGCTTTGTACATCCCTAAGCATTAACAGCAAACCAGCCAGGAGCTAGAATCCTTTGGGTAAGCGGGTTGCATCGCTGTGCGTTTCTGCGAAGTGCAGCAGAGGCCACAAGGTAAATAGTTCACACCTACATCTGAAACGTAGAGGTGCGCTGAACATTTGAGGTTCTTAAAACGTACATTCACACTGGTAGATACAAAGAGGCACAGAAGATACATTTTCCGTTGCGGCAAGAGGTTTTTTCATCTAAGGCACTGGAATAACACTATGGTACAGCTATTAAAACACCACCTATATAGTATAGAAATTGAGCACTGTACAAGGTTCATTCTTGTATTCACAGTTTGAATTTCAATATGTAAAAAGAAAAAGAGAACAAAAATTTAACTAAATTTGTTATGCAAATTTTATGTAAGCATTTTTTTTCTTCCTTTTATTCTTCCCTGGTATATAATTGTCCCCCTCTGAATACAATCTACACGTGTAGATGGGGTGGTTGGGCTGAGGAGCCCGCCACTGTGGTATATACACTGCACACACTGGCACTGAGGCTGTCGCCTCTCTCAGATCTCCTGCAGGGAGTGGTTTATCTCGATGCGCTCCCTCTTGACTGCCGGCTCGCTGGGCCCCCTGGACATGTCCCCGTCACTGCCCAGGTCACTCATGTCATCAGAGAAGGAGGGATCTGTGTGAGGAGGGCGAAGCCCAAAAACATCACAAAGTGCACGCGACTTGAATGGATGCAGACTGAAAGAAATCGGGAAGCTTTATAAGGTTGCGATTAGAGTCCCACCTTTAACCATCAGCATTGGCATCATGGAGTTGAGGTCACTGAACTAAGGGGGGAAAAAAAAAGAAAAAAGAAACCTATCAGTTCAACAAACAGAAATGAAATAAAATAACTGAAATCTTAAGTGTTCAAAATGTGCACAGAACCTGGCTGATGTTGAAGGGAACGGGCAAACGTACAGTCCCTGCAAAAGAGCCCCCGCAGAGATAATCCCGGACTTACTTCTCCCATGACGGCGATGGGCGTCTCGCCGGTGGCCTGGGCAACGCGGTGTTCCACCAGGTAGAACATGTACTCGTCGTACAGCAGCCGGATCAGGTGGAAGGAGCCGAAACTGGCGGCGCTGCGCAGGGTCAGGTCTCGGATCACCATGGAGCTGCGGAGGAAAGACTTTACCCCACGAGAAGCTACTCTACAGCAGCCTTCACGCGGCACACTGGATACTGTTTTTTGGCTTGATGTTTGAGCCTACGTTGTGGAAAAAAGAATATTCTCCCAGTAGTGGTAAGAGATGTGAAGGCGATCTCACCTGTAAAAGGACCACTTGAGCAGGAACTGCCGGGCGGCCCTGGGGAAACTGGGGCTGCCCTCATGGGGTTTGAGGACCTGGCTGACCACGTTGTCCAGCCAGGCAGCCCACTGGTCCAGGGAGCTCTGCTGCTGCAGCGTCACCTTGAAGTCCTGCTCAAGCCGCTGGACCACACTCTCGTCACACTGACAGACCCACGAGGCCTGCTCCTGCAGCACGACACGGCACAGAGTGAGAGGGGCCCGCGGACAGTCTCCACGACACGCTGAGTGAGAGGGGCCCACGGACAGTCTCCACGACACGCAGAGTGACTGAATTGTCGGACGCGGGGGGTACCTGCACGTTGGCGAAGTCCACGCGGTTGAGGTCGCTGAGCATCTGGTTGATCTGCGAGGTGTTCTGCAAGACGGCTCGTGCCGCCTGGGCAAGGTGGTTCAGAGAGGTGTACCTGCGCAGGGTCTGTGCAAATGCACTCACCACGGCTGCCTGCAACAGGAACGTTTTCAGCCTTTGTGAGCATCAATCGCATCGATAGTGTGAGCTAGAGCTAAAGTACTAACACCTGGGTTCAAATTTAAAAAGAGCAGCTCCCCTACCAAAAAAAGGTCTCTCTAAGTGTGAATCAAAGCACAGTTTGAAACCTGGTCAACACTTCAGTCTGATCGGGGAGTACCTTGGTGCGGATCATTTCTAAGGGGAAGTCACTCATGGCTGTGGTCAGCCAGCCCTCCAGACTCTTGGCAAAGTTGCGGATGGCTTGAGTGAGAGTGCCTGAATGAGAAACGGACAGACAACTCAAGAAAAGAAAGAATGACCTCAGTTTTTTTTTAAAGCTGGGAGAGAACAGTGATTGGCGGGGAGGGCGGGGACTGACTGGGGACAGGCCGCAGCACGTCCGGGATGAGAATCTCCACCAGCGCCTGGTACAAGATGTGGTCACAGCTCCTCATCCACAGCTTGACTGGCTCGTACTTGCACAAAGCCACCAGCTTCTCCCTGAGGATGACCCCCTCAGTCTCTTCCTCGCTGCAGACACAAACAGGCCAATCAGCATTCAGCTCTCCGTATCCGCACGCAGTCTTAATTAAGGGATAAACAATAACCCATTAAATAATAACACACACACACACACACACACACACACACACACACACACACAAAAAAGTTACATTAAACGCGCCAGGAGTTTAATGTAGGAGCCAGTTTTTGTGCACAGTTGGAGCTAGGTGGTGGCTACAGCTCGGGGGGCTCACCTGTTTGGAACAGGTGGGGTTCCATCACTAGATGGCGCTGTTGAATACCAGAATGTCTGCCACAGCTTCTCAATGTAGTGGAACTGGAGGTTCATCACCACATCTAGAGTGGCCTGAAGGTGGAGAGAAGACACGGTCACAAAATTCTCACTGTTCCTCCATTTTCTTTCCCTGCCCGTCGGTACATCTTTATATTTAAACTTTGTATTACAGTAACATCGGGTCATGTTCATTTTTTCCGTAGATGCGGATACCCACTTTTTTTTTTCTTTCCTTTTGATGATGTATGATGCATTCATGAGTAATTAGAATGTATGCTTTGCCAAGGAGCAGCAGATTCAATTATCTAAATTATAAACAATGCATCAAACTCTCATTATAAATTCTACCCGTCAAACATTATCATGGCATCTAATTGTGAAAACGAGTTAATACATTTATTTAATAAACACCAGCCCATTCATTTCTCTTCTCGTTTTTGAGTTGATTTTGGTCTAACAGATGACTTTGCTTCTGTTTAACAGAGAAGTGAAACTTCCTCACATAACTTATGTTTTGCTATTTATGTCTGACCTTGTTTTTAAAGAGCATTAAATAAAAATACAGCCATGTAATGCAAAAACGTTCACACTAAATATACTAAATACCATAATAAAATGTTTACTATTTAAATATAAAATATATTAAGTACCATCCAGTAAATTATTTTTTGAAATAATATAAACATTCAACAGAAACGCAAAACAAACATGAACTCAAAAGGAGAAACCCAAAGAGTCCATTACTTGAGAGGTATGCAAAACTTTTCACCAAGTTTTGCATACTTGCAACTTAAAACGATCAATTGTTTTAGCAGGAAAAGAAGCACATCATTTTAGCCTGACCTCTTACAGGAAGAACCTAAAATTCCAACACTTTTTTTGTGTCAGAAAGCTCTGATACAGTATGTCTATTCACTGGGGATCCGCACCGTGCCCGGAGATGCCCATTTGGCAGGACATTCACCCTATATCCAGTTACAACAGAGTATAGATTATCCCTCAATCACATGATATGTTTTCCTCTCCGGAGTCACCGTGGCAACCTTGTTTACCGTTGCCCATGGCAACTACTCAAACAGTGCTCTCCAAAACAAAAAAAGGAAAATTCCCCATCCCTAAAAACAAGTTTTTTCCCCTGACTCTCAGTGGTGAGTTGTAGTGGATGACAAGGCCATTCTTCACAGCAGCCCACACACCTACTGTGGATTCCTTTTAGGAATCTGTTACACATAATGGACAACGCCTGGTTTTCACTTTCAGACCGGTGCCACCAGACTAAATTAGACAAGGTGGAGAGAGCAAAGTTGTTTTATTGAACACCAGCTCAGCAAAGTACTACAAAAACCAGGAGCTTAATAAACACACAAAACTGGCTCCGTGTTCACGGACAGTGAAAGGAAGACATAATGTCAAACTAAAGAAACATTTCTCATCACTAGGAAACCATGAAATTCTAAAAGCAGCACCTAGAGATTTGTCCGCTCAATGCAACGGCGCTAACTCTCAATAATGCCGGGCAGTCACGGGACTCAGACAGAGGCGCTGTACGCAGACGGGCGTACACAAAGGCGCACTCGGGGAGACCGTACAAAGGCCGGCACCATGCAGACTGAAAGGTTAATTGGCATGGCCAGCAAACAATGGCGAGGTGAAAAGGGTTAGGGACACAATGGCAACGGAGCGTCTAATAAAGCTAGCCAACAGTGTCACTAATTTAATGAGCCTTATCCCCCCACCCACCAATACGTCTGGAGGGGGCCATGAGGGAGACGGAAGGGATGTTTAGTCAGCCCCCGTGTGACACCGTAGCCGTTTTCCCAGCAGAAGCTCCGAAGCGGTGGGGTGTGCTTGTGGGAAAAACACGGCGGCGTTCCTACCTCACAGTGGTCCCTGTACAGGGACTGCAGCTTCTTCACGTCGTTTGTGGTGATTCGCTCAGGCAGTGGATGGGAGCCCAGGTCCAGGGAAGGGAAGGAAGGCAAGACGTGGGACAGATCTGCCAGCACGAGAGACACCAGCTCAACTTATAGGCGAGCCTCTTTTTAGTTGTGTTTTAATTATTTTTTTAATCATGCTTAATCCAAAATAAAATAAACTATGATTTCTTAAACTTTCATCTGTACAAATTCCACAAAGTAATTTTTCCTACGCTTTATGTAATCAGTGTGTTCTGAAGAACGTAATATTATGTTAAAATTCTAAGAAACTCCCCATGCAGACAGTTGACTTAAACCTGAATCATTATTCTGTGGCCAAATGGCAAAACACACAAAAGGACCATGAAAAACGAGCGATGATTGGCTGGTCAAGATATTCTGGTCCATGCCAGTGGTAATTAAAATTGCAGCATTTTATCTAAAAGTTGCGATTGTAGATATTATTTAATAGCCCCAAAAGTGGCTTGACCACCATCTTGCTGAAATGTGTATTCTGAACATTCTGAGTGTTAAACACTGCTTTAGGTCTCGGTTGGTGGGTGAGTCCAGCCATAAGGCATCGCTCCCTTACCGATGTACTGCTGGTGTTGCTGACTCTGGGCGGCTACAGACTGCTCGGGGGTGCTGGCCGAGTGCTGGGAGCCGCTGGACAGGCCGTCGCCCATGCCGTCCACCTTCTGCAGCTTAAACCTGGGGAAAGCAAAAACTCACGTAAACCAACAATAACAAGCGGTGACTCCAATACGCGGTGGGCTTACTTAGAATGTAATGAACCTGAACCGACAATAACAAGAAAATAGAGACGGAAAAGAAAAGGAATGAAAGCTGTGCAGGGGCGGGGTTACCTCTGCTTCTGGTGCACAGGCTGCTGTCTCATGGCCATGTACTGGGAGTCCTCCTGCAGGCGGTTGAGTGGAGAGTCTGGCTTCAGACGGATGCCGTAGTAGTGATACTTTGAGTTCCCCCTGAGGCAGAGAATAAGGGACGTCACTCAAAAGCCATTTCTGCGTTCATGAAGAGCAGGCAGACTAATCTGGAAACTGTCGAGCCCTCCCGGCTACGTTCCTGTTGCTCTCTGATAGATGTTTGGCGGGTGTCAGCCTGTGCATGTGCGAGCGTGCGTGCGTGACCGCCTGTCTGCCTGCCTGCCTGCCTGCACGCATCTGTGCGAGCGCGGGTCAGACCTGGTCCCCAGCCGGCGCGTCCTCAGGCCCATGAAGACGGAGCGGATGAGCTTGCCGAAGGAGGCGGCGTTGACCGGGTCCAGCTTCTGGTCCTGGCAGTGGCGCAGGTAGTGGTTGTAGAGCGAGCTGCGTGGCAGGCTCACCCCCTCTGCCGTCTCGTAGTTGTCGAGCAGCCACTGCAACTAAACGCGGGCACAGAGAACAGTGAGAAACAGACAGGACCCATGTACCCTTCCACTTTCAAATCAAAGAGGTGCAAGAAGGGGCAGGGTGGGACAGTTCTATGGAAATGGGGGGGTCCCTTCATTCACGGATGGAGAGAAGCGTTGGTAAATAATCCATCATTTCTAAACCGTTACTGACGACAGGAAATGAAGGGAAGACTCAAGGGGTGCCTTAATTCTCACGTTTCTCTCACAGAGAACGACCCTTATCCAGGTGCACACAACTGGCCACGTACATTACTGGACTGTGAAGGTGTGCGGCCGTCGGTTGAAACGGAACCTCGGCAGAGAGCACAACTTCCCTCACGTGGCATTGTGATTGGGACAAATAACACATAAACAGCTCAGGGCCGAGCCAACTGCATGCAGGGAGATATGGATCCGCAGACGGTCGAACCTGCGGTTGAGAGAGGCCTACCCCGTCGCAGACGGTCGACCTGCGGTTTAGAGAGGCCTACCCCGTTGCAGACGGTCGACCTGCGGTTTAGAGAGGCCTACCCCGTCGCTGGCAGTGGCTCTGCACGTTGCTGGGCACAGTACGTGCAAGTGGAGGGAGCGCAAGCCTTCCGGATATTAAAAAGCGGGTGTTAAACACATGCGTTTACAGCCTGGGCAAGCTAAGCGGGCGAGTGTTACAGGCAGCCGGGTCAAGCAGGGAGAGGTCTGTGACGGGCGAGACATCAGCCAGGCAAAGGAGAGACTTCCGCTTCAGGACACGGACGGACAGGTGAAAAATCCAAAACAGGTATGGCCCTCGTTTCTCCTTTTTTACCGTTTTTAACCTAACGTTCCTGGATTGACTTACATGGCTGTTGAGCAGGCTGCTTTTGTGAGTTGCAATCCCGTCAGACTTTTGGAGGTTTTCAATCGCCATTTCAAGCTAAAGAAAAGAGAAGCATGCAAAAATAGGAGGGAGAGAGAGAGAGAGAGAGAGAGAGAGAGAGAGAGAGAGAGAGAGGGAAAGAAAGCACAAAACAGAAAACAGAAAAGAAAATCAGACTGTTAGCTGCGGCCAGGTTTCTGCATTTCCATCACACCCGAGTCAGCGCAGCGGCCAAATTGGTTATTGGCTTACAAAAAGCATGCAAATGAGGGGACTCGTGGGGTTACGGCGGAGACCAAGGCCCCTCCTTGTCCGACACTCAAATGTATGCAAATTTGCACTACAGAGACAGGGGGTTAACACCACACTCAATCCAGTATCAGTTTGTCGATTCGATTGCCAGTCTGTCCAAAAATACTATTAATGCAGAAAGCTCCCCAGAGGGTACAAGTAGAGCTGACAATTTATAACGCTAGAATAGACCTTTGGTATGGTGTTAAACATTAGACGCTTCCTCTTGTGGACAACAGAAAGTGGAGGGAAGGTGTTCCAGCTCTGGATTAAACATTAAAAAAACAGAAGAGGGGAGAAAGGGATCCCACAGAAGTATGTGGGGGGAAAAACAAAACAAAAACAAAACAAAAACAGGCATCTTTCCAAGTCTTTGCAAAGGTTCTTGGCCCAATGGTAACGGGCCCCTGGGGACTGCTTTGTTTTACACCTCGAGTTCCTGTAAAGAAACACTAAACGAGACGGCCCCCGACACGTTTAAAAGGGCTGCCCTTCTTCCCGCGCCCCCCGTTACCGGGCTGATGCCAGAGCAGTCTCGTGTGTTAGAGCAGCTCCTCAGCTGCACAGATGCAAGCAGTGGGGGGCGGACAGCGTGGGGGCGGGACAGCGGGCCCTAGCTGGAGAACGGGACGGTGATAAACCAGCACAGGCCCTAACTGGAGAACCGCTCACTTTTGGGGTCCAATATTGTAATTATAGGTCGAATAAACAATTGATGCAGTATGTATTATAACTCACCCGGATTATGGAGAAAGTAGAAGTAGTAATAATTATTTCATAAAAAATTACCGGTTAAGGCTTAATTTCCAGCTGCCCTACAAGAGTTAACATTACTTTCTTTATGTTCCGTTTACCAATATGAGAAAAAAAAAAGAAAATAAAGAAATGTGTGCGTAAAAAGAAAAAGCAGTGCTCCCAAATAGATGAGGATGAAACAGCACACAGCAAGCAGATCAATTTTACAGAAGACATTTTTGCAAGGAACGTGAAAACCGGAAACAGATTACGGCATGAACAGGCAAGCACTGGGAGAGATACTGGAACTGGAGTCGGTTTTAGAGGAGGCGCGCAAAGCGAATCGGATTTCGTCCAATTTCAGAAAATACAACAATCTCTGGATCCAATGCGTATTGGGTAGGGGTGGGGTAGAGGGGCAACGCTTCCCAGATTTATCGTTACTTTAAGTCATACAAATACGTCACCAGGTCATAACCATCCTGAATTTTTAAACTTTGTTAACAATCCTATATCATGATTGGACCTTCTTTAGGATGAGTAGGAAATCCACTTGTTGCCAAGACTAAATGTGTTCAGGTGCCGAATGACACTGCGTGGCAGTATGAATCGGGAATGGGACACTGTTACACAAGCATTATGCCAGCAGTGGTAACGGCAGGGTGAGATCGGCCCGCCTGACAGTTACTGAAACGCTACAGTACGTCTCTGCACGCGCGGAGGGCCGTACCATGGCGGAGGACGAGCGGGAGGAGTGTGAGGCGTGGTGCCGGCTGCCCTCCATCCCGCCAGCGCCACTGTGGATGAGGTAGGTGCCTCCGCTGGAGATGATCTGGCTGCCCCCCACGTCCATGGCGATGCCCACCATCCCGTGGGGGGTCACCCCGCCGGCCGAGGACACAACCGTGGTCACCTGGCCCCCCCCGGCCTGCGTGTCGAAGTAGGCACCCCCGCCGCTGCCCTGCCCGTAGAGCTGGGCCTCTGGGTTGTAGGGGTAGGCCGTGCGGCTGAGGAGGAGGGAGTGAAGGTTAACCTTTCTTACACAAACCAAACCAATAAGCAATTTCTAAGGAATCCCATCCGATGGACTTCGGATCCATTAGTTTGCAAAACAGGCACACATCTGTTTAATTAACTTTTAATTACAAACCAATTAGCAGCAGATGAATAAAAAGGCAACTGGAACACAAGGACAAATCGAACAGAAACAATAGTGACAGTAGGAAGCCGCCTTGTCAAATTCAGTTACCGTTTCAGTCCATTATTTATTTATATAGGCAAAACCGCCACCCATGAGAAGCATTCGAAAGAAACGCTGATGTTTTTCAGTTCAGTTTTCTGAAAACCGATTCAAGACAGGGGGCGGAGCTTAGAAAAGCGCGCTCCGACACAACCCGTTTGAAAGGGCTGGCGCTTACATGGTTCCGTTGGTGTAGACCGCCTCTCCGCCCTCCACGTACTGGACCTGGGATGGGTAAACGTGCTGAACCTGCAGGACCGACGCAGAAGCAGAGCACAATGTTGACATCTACAGCAAATTTCGTGTGAGAACATGCCTGCTTGGCATCTCGAGCCAAAGGGCCCCTCAGTGACCTTATACTGGGATAACTGATACCCCACTTATTATGATATTATATTATTATACACCATTCGCTTCCAAGCCAGCGCTGCTCGCAAATGGTAAGCAATATTTAAAAAGCGAACAAACAAAAACAGTGCATGCAGATATACCAGTCATAAAGCCACAAACACATTTCAGCAAGAGCTAAGAACATACCCGCTACCCCAAATCTGAAATAGACTGGAATGAGTATTAACTTGGACAATCAGATATGAAATTGATAAAGTCTACGCATACCCAAACGTTTGCAGGACCCAGATCAAACATCTTGGTTACGCAACGCTTCTACTTGGGTCACGCATTTCCAAAGGTAGAGTGTTAAAAGGAAACTGCTAGAATGGTGCCATGTGGTCGATAGGAAGTAAGGTGACAATATCAGATTCTCCGTTTATATTCAGAAATAATTACTTCACTACAATGAAAGCTGCTTTGATTCGGGGGAAAAATGGTTGTCCTGACCTCAAGTGTGCATCTTTTTAGTTTCATGGACACCAAACTTATTCCAACTGGTAAATAAGGGATATTTCTGTGGCAATGTTGTCCAGTAGGTGGCAGCGACAGCAACCTGCTGAGCCAGGACAACAACCTTCATTTCTACTCGATTTCCACAAGGTGCAGCTTTCCCATTGCATGTACAAATTATTTACTGCTCAAAATTTGTTTTCCTGGAAAGGCTTGCTGAATATTCAGGGAGAACTGAATTTCTAATACGTGTGTGTGTGTGTGTGTGTGTGTGTGTGAGAACTGTTGGTTTCCCCAACCGAAGCCCTTTCCTGCCCGGGGAGAGAAAGAGAATGGTGCGCCACCTGTACCTGCTGTTGGACCTGCTGCACCCTGGGTACGGACAGCTGCTGCACCTGCGTGGCCTTCTGGGCCGAGCCTGTGGCCTGGACCAGAACTCTCTGTGAGGAGAGGAGAGGAGTTCCATCACGCACCCATCAAGCCGGTGCGGTTGAAACAAGGATGAACCGACTCACACTAAATATCACAAAAAGGGATGATTTTACCACCGGCGGGTTTCTCTTTCCTTACACCATCCTTTTCTTCAGCTGATCGACAACATATTTAAAGAGCTGGTTTCTATCAGGGAAGACATAGCTCGACAGCTGTGCCCCGACTCTGGTGCTCCTCGGGCATTGGTTTTCTCCCGTCCTGGAGAAGCGCAGTTTCCCCACCTCTCCCTAAATAGCCATCGTCCTCAGAACTTGGAGGACGTACTAAATTAGTGCAATTAGGTCAATAGTCATTTGATTTCGAAGCTTAATTACCCGGGAGGGAATAGAAGCCTGCGCACACAGCGGGTCTCCGCTACCAGGACTGAGAACCGCGGTCTTGGAGTAAACATCGACCGCCTGTTTCTCGCTATGACATAATGACAGAATTCTGCCCATTGTTTTGTACCTGTTCCCCGTCAGAGCTCTTTGGTAACTGTAAGCAACCACCATTCAGATTTATTATTTTAACAGTAGTGGCAGGCAATTACAAAAGACAGTTTTGTATCAGAGATCTGCGCGAATATATATATATATATATATATTTATAAACACACATATACTTTTAAATCACGGCCTTCCGTGAATTATGACTAAAGACGTCATCAATTTGTCGCAAGTTGTGGTTAGAGTCCGGCACTGGTTTTTCTCAAAAGTGTTCCCGCAGTCACGTTTAAATATGATGTAGTACGCAGAAACACTAACAGTACAATATAAACGTCGGTTTCCGGCATTGTAATAAAATCCCTAGCCCAAAATGACTTTGTGCAAATGGTTCGTTTTGGAGCCCAGAGACTCTGGAAAATGACACAGAATTGCGTAAGATTAAGCGATGCAAGTGCAGAGACGTGACTCGGTCGCGAGTGAGGAACCCTTAAAAGGAACGTTTTTAAATCTCGTTTGTACTACGAAAAACAGGAAAGTCACCCGGGTCCTTCTGCTAATGTGTATGGTAACAGGCGGTTCTATGATTGCTTTGTTAATGACTGTGGGATGAACCGCTGCAGTATTTAAAGCCTAGAGCAGGGCTAAGTGAAGGTCACCGCAAATTCGGAGAACTCGTTTCAAAAATTGCACTTCGGAATTGCATCTTTCATGAAAAGGGGGCTTTGGAAAGCACTCTGAAGGTGGCACTTTGGGTTTAGCGCACAGCGGGGGGCCCCAGGAGCGTTTGGCGCACTACCTGCTGGGAAGCGGGGACCGGCTGCACCACTGGTGCCTGGGCAGAGGTGGACGTGCGCAGCGCCACTCCGGACACAGAGTCAGAGCCTCCCTCTGAGTTCTGCATGCTGGACTCTGTGGGGGAGGGAGGGAGGGAGGGAGGGAGAGAGAGAGAGAGAGAGAGGGGCAGGAATGAGCGCCATCTATAGGCCTGAGGAAACATGACACAAGGGGCGGAACCGAGAGACACAAACGGCGCACAAAAAGGACGACTCCGCGTATATGCCTGTCAGACAAAGGGGCCTTTCACACTTGTCTCTTTGGGTAGTTAAGTACATCCGTCTAATGCGAAACGCAGGGGGCCACGCTCCACAGAGGGCCAACACAGATCAGTCCTCCCTAAAGCTGAATGGCCAATCCAGGAGAGCCTGTGTCGAGGCAGGCGCACGCATCCGCCGGTGCTAGAGGGAGGTAATAGGAAAGGTCCTCAGAAAACCAGCTCTTTATGCGTTTGTCTCAGAGCGGCTGATGCCCCGAGCAGTTCCCCAAAAACACTATTAACTCTCGGAGATTAGGTTCCTCTTGCACGTGGCGCGACTCAAACATGGGGCTAGCACTTCGCTGGGGCAGGCTGGGGTAATGGAAATGGAAGAGTGCGAACGGGTGAGGGAGAGAGAATTCAACTTTTTAAAAAGTATTTAAAACTGAAAAAGCAGTGGGGGAGCACACCCCACGCTACGGTTAAGACGATTTCCAGAGTTTGATAAAAAAAACGAAACAAGAGACCTTCTCTGGGGGGGGGTGCTTTAATAATCCAGCTGATATGGGGGAAATTCCTAAATGCTTTGTAAACGTTTGTCGGTTGCTATGGTGAGGAATCCATGACAACCGCCCCCCTCGACCCTGCCCTCCCCTGCTGCCCCCCCGCCCCTTTCTTTTCTTTCCTTTCCTTTTTGAAGCCCATGCAAAGTAACTTGAGTGTGGCGGCAGAGAGCGAGCGAGCGAGGGAGTTTAAACCAAGCTCTTGGGGAGACGCCGCGTCCCCGAGGACCCGGAGCGCGACAGCTAGCCCTGATCGCCCAGCCGAGCACACGCAGTCCAGACGCCTCACCCCAAAGGCCCACGCAAAGCGCTTAGAAACAACTCAACCATCGCCCTTTAAGCATGACAAGTCTTCCCCATAAAGTACCGCTCGCCCCAGTGCCGCTTATCAATGAGGGTAGCTAAGCAACGGCTATTAGATAGCGCCTTCTGAGCCAATCACGTTTTTTATTAAACGTCCAGATAACAAAACTGTCACAAAGTACAGTCTGTGCACTATATTAAAAAGACGCTACCATTCAAAAACACCCTTGTGAGGCCTGATATATGTTAAATAAAACTTTTAACAGGCAAGCAAATTGATGTTGGAATATATATCTCTCTCATACATGCAAAATGCCTACAGGGCTGGGTGTGCACCTTGGTGTCACAGAGAAGAAAAAAAGGTCCTCAAGTTAAGTGACTAATCTGTGGTGAAGACTGTGTTGAAATCCAGAAAAAAAAAAGAAAAAAAAAAACATATCTGATCAGCATTTGGGAGAGGCTAACACAAACAAGTTAATTGCAAAATTTGTTTGTGCGCGCGTGCCAGTGACAGCACGTGTCCGATTGTGCCAGTGGGTCAGAGAAAGAGACGTATCGGTGTTAAAATCACCAATTGATGCTGTGGTTTACCACAGTGATGGAGTGAGAGACGGAACGGGTTAGAGACACACTCAGCCCGGTCCCCCGCAGTCCCCCTGAGAGCCTCCCAGCTGTGTTCCACACTGCGGATCCACAAGGGAATCCACAGCACGTACCTCACTCTCTGCATCGGCGACAAACGCAAAGCTGCTCAGAAAACAGCACGCGAAAAACCTTTCAAAATCTTTCTTATTTTTTAAATAAGAATATTGCCTACATTAGAGAATGAGCGAAAACTTCACTGTAATTTTAAAAGGGGGGTGGGGGGCTGTACAGAGAGAAACAAGTCTCAAGTTTCCGAATCTTTTAAAAGAAAGGAATCTGACCACTGGGTGTCCACTTGGTTATAAATACACGCTCAACAATCTCCCCAGTTATCTTTGGACTGTTTTCCCCAGCACGGCTTTTTACTCACAGGCGGAAAGGAATGAGCTTTGGATTTTAGCACCACCGTGTTAAAGGGGGGGCGGGGGGGTAGGTTACCTAGGAATCAGCACAGAATGACCAGGTTCTGACAGAGTCCGAAACGCAGCGACGTTCACCGTAGCAACGGACTCCAGGTGAGAAGTTTGGCCAGGGGGACCCCATCAGCCGGCGCCCCCAGGAAAACTTTTTAAAAGGCACACATAATTCCCCCAACGGCTGCAGCGAGGGACACTAAAGGGGAGTTCCGGCGGGGAGGGCCAGCGTGCCTCTGCTGAGGACGTCTCTGGGTCGAGGGGCCACTCTCCCCTCACTTCCGCTGCCAGTCCCCGCACCCTCTGTGGAGCACAACTTTACTGCCCCACCAAAAAACAAATAAGAGCGCACCCACACTCGTACAGTGCAAGAAAGCGGTTCACGGTGCTGGCTGCAGATCGCTATTCCACAATTTAACGGTCACCCGAGATTCTTAGTATAAGACGGAAGGAGAGAAACAGGAAGGGAAGCGTGGTTACTCCAAGCCTCTGCGTTAATTAGCTCTGCGATACAAAACCATACCTGCCATCTGGTACGAAAGCCTGGGCAGAACTTAAGCAGGATCCAACACTGACAAATCTGACTTAAACAGCGTTCGATCGGGGGGAAAAACACATACAGATGTTCAATTAAAACCAGGAGCCTGCAGTCTTGGCTCTTGTTTGCACTGGCCCACATTGTTTGCAGAGCAACAACGGTTGCCAGGGGCAACACCGTCCACTCCCGTTTCCAGGAGCCTGTTGCTAGGCTACCAACAGAATACTTCCCAAACCAAACAATGCCACCCCCCGACTGGACCCCTCTATATCAAATTGACCAGAAACTTGCAATAATAAACATATGGGCCATTAATTTCAGACATGGAGGATAAGATAGCTAGAACATAATTAAAGCAGTGTCGTGGAGAGGAAAGATTAAATAATTGCAGTGTTTGAACGTTTTTAAAACGCAGTCGGGAAAGGCAGGACACAGTGCAGCCTTTCATGCGGCGCTCAGCGGACAAATTAAAAGAGGAATGCGTCAGCAATCAGAGGGGCAAAGGAGGGTTTTTTTTTTTACTGAAAACGTGCAAAAACACCTCCCCTCTCCATAAACCTCTCCTAATTACCCCTCATGTTTTATAACCTACACGGGGGGGAGGCCGCACCTGGCAGAAAGCCGGCAGAGCTCACTAACTTTCTCAGCGGCAATCGGGCGGCAGAGTGACCGTACGGACCTCTCCGAACAGGTTCAGCTGTCAGTGGAAGCCGTGCCCTTCATCAGGGCGCGCTCAAGCTCGCCTTCCGCGGGACGCCCAGCGCTCCGTCTCGGGGCGGAGAGCTGAAAAGTTTAAAACCAGCACCGCTTTGCGCCTCACGGTCACAGCGCTTCAGTCTCCCGCATGGACATGGAGTCCACGTCCCTCCCGGTTCTTTTTACAGCACGGTTGAAGAGTGTTGACTGGCCTGTAACAGGTGTCTTTATCCTTATCAGAGACCAATAAGTTCTATACGCTGTCCGTTTTAGATTATCAGGAAGCTCATACCCTTTGCCCTTTAAAATGCATGCATACACACATATATACATTACGACAAAGATGACGCAAGATTTCCATGTGTCCCTTATCCAATCAAAGCAGATCCTAGCTCGGCAGTTAGCAGAGCTGGGGGGGGGGGGGGGGGG
>JAOYSI010000007.1:817312-829437 GCA_025775065.1 Hiodon alosoides
GAGACGGACACAGCGCAGAGAAGCTAAAAACTCCAAACCCCACCTAAAACAGAGAGCCTAAGGGCGCACATCTCACCCAGAAACCCTGCAGCCCGCAGCTGCCCAAATTGACCACACAATAGTGCCAAAGAATTAGCAGCGGAGTTGAAAATGTAGCTGCCATGTGCTACACATTGGCACCAAGGGTTTTTTATCATCATTTAAAAACAAGAGGCAATCCAAAGGAGACTAGAGGAAAGACTTAGGAGGATGACTGCTACCGCTTCTAATGGGGAGACAGTGTATGTGTGTGGTGGGCTTTTCTTTCACTGTCCTAGGAAAAATGTCCAGGGGGTGAGGGGGAGAAACACCCATTGTAATGCAAATGACAGGGCCCTGTCTGCAGTTTGTGGCAGGAAATTTAATTAGCAGTTTTGTAGCTACGATACAAACCAGGTGGAATGTAAAGAATGCCCCTGGCGAAGAGAGAGGGAGAGCATGGGGTATGGTGAAAACATTTGGTACTAACACAAGTTTCGGCCTGCTGCTCGAGAATTTGAAAGCCATTTGCTGATAATGTTTTATTTTTTTGCCTTCAACTTATGGTGTCAGCATGAGCCAGTGTGCTAAGTCGGAACACTAATTCTCTTCATCTTCCCTCCAAAATCTATACTGATTCTGTTAAACTCACCCGCAGATTTAAAAGTGACAGGACTACTTATGTACCAGTACTGAATCTACAAGTCGGCATAACTAAACAATGTTTCAGAGCGGTTTACACATTTAAGACAGAAGACTTTTCCTTGCATCTGTGAGGGCCGGACGATCCTCTCTGCCTGGCGGCGATAACCGCTGTTATGAGCACGGTTATTACCCACTGCAAACTCCGTTGTCGAGGATTCTCTCCTTACTTTGGGCACTGGTGATGTCATGTCGTGTCGTGTCCTCCCCCCAGTCGGGCTAAACGGGGCCTCTCCCCCGGGGGGACGTCTAAACGCTCGTGCGCCCATGGCCCACCTCCGGGGGAGAGACAATGCCACTTCCCACCGAATTCTGACACACACTGGGTAAACACCCCCTGACAAAACCAGGCCCCCGCCCCATTCCCAACAGGACCCCACAGCCCTGCGTTGTCTTGGGTGGAGCTCTTATACACACTGATTCCACGCTTCGGGAGAGACCGGCCCAAAAAAAAAATACTTCAGGGATGGTGTATACATTCCCTTCCATATCAATCAATATCAGTTCAGGGACAGTGACAGCGATGAGATCTACACACACCTAGCAAGTCTTATCTTTCGGCAAAAACGAAGAAGTCATAAATGACTTGACGGCTTCAGGGCTACCTAGACTGACTCACACAGTGTTTTCCTTTTCGCAGAGAGGAAATATAACCACGGAATTCCCTGCGTTGGAAAGAGTATCTGCTAGTGCGGAGTGTCATCCAAATGGAGTCACTGAACGGTCGAACTCGATACTCCTTCACCCGAGGCAGACACTGGAGAGAAGGCCAGAGAAACCTCAAGGCGGGCGGTAGATAAGGTTCGGGGGCCCGCGCGGACGGCGCTAGCAGGGTGAGTAAACAAATGGCAGTGTACACAAAGGGGAGCGTCGAGGCTGCGGCGTGGCAGGAGGTGAGTCACGGGTCACACAGACTGGCATCGCCCAGGAAGCACCGGATCACGTGCGGGAGACTGTGTCAATGTGCAAGCCATAATACTGCGATTTCTCAATGTCTGTGTGTGTGTGTGTGTGTGTGTGTGTGTGTGTGTGTGTTTCAGCACAACAAACTCACAATCGCAAACATCTATGTGGGGGACCAACGGCGGGGATGAGCAGGCTGCATAAAGAACGGTTCGGTTCAGCGGGCTTACAGCACCACAACCCTTTCAAAAGTCTTTACAAACCAGTCTATACCGGTCCTCCCACCCACGCACTCCTCTCCCGTGGCACCTTTTCCCTCTGACCTGCCTGTGCACGCGCAAAGTATGCAATTCAGAGAGATGGAAAGGGCCTGATTAAAAACTCCAGCAAGGAATAAGAGTACCTCCTCCCCCCCAACCACCCCCACCACACTCTTTTCATTAGTCTGGGCGTATTTGTGTACCGGGTTGCCATGTAAACATAACAGCTGCACGCTCTGATTTCGGTGGTTGGGAGTTCCATTATCATTCCTTTGTTTTCTTTATTGTGGGTGTGTGACAAAATTAAAACCTGTGTTTTTACACATATGTGCCTAGGTTCTTAGTCAAAACAAGTGTAATAGTTCTTTTAAAATATCCTGTGGGATATTTTTTCAAAGCACAGCCCCATATATACCCACACACTCTGAACAGGTCCACGTTAAACAAGGGCTAACGGCATTAAAGTCAAAGATAAGCAATACGCCGTTACAACTTTTAGAGACACTTTTCCTCATAACGTACAGATGCGATTGCCATTTCCTGTGCGGAGACACGCGTGCACCGCACACGCACGCCACTGAAGCCCAAGGCGGCGATAACCGTCTGATGCATTAATACTCCAGCCTAAACGCACGCAGAGCAACAGACAAACGCACCATTTCTCTTGGCCATGGACGCCGCCAAATTAACCGCGAGTAATCTTGTTTTTGCTTGGAGAGAAAAGTTTGGCAGTTCAAAACCATGGGACCTATACATTTCCATTTACGGCTGCAAGGAAGGAGCACATTTACAGCACGGAAACAGATAGTTACCCCCATCAATAATTCACCTCTATTACATTAATCATTTAGTTCTCTGCCCAGAAAATGAATCCTCCGTCATCGTAACCTGCGGCAGTGGATACCGTTACACGTAACCAGATATTTGGTCCTTAATTAAAATATCCAAAAAGATTATTGAACAACACTTGCTGTTGCAGAAAAACCAAAGAAAATCATTCCTGTTAAGTCCTGTAAAACGTACGTTCATTTCATTTAAAAAAGTAAAGTTCCTTCAGAGGTAAATACAGCCCTGTCTAAATTAACTACTTACTACCCAGGACTCAACTCACGTGACACATTGTAACAAAGTCGATAAGTTATCCTAAGAAAAGATTATGACAGAGACCTGGATGGTGAGCAGAACGGAGAAATGCCAACGTGCATCCCATAATTCTTGTTACTCTCGCATGGTATTCTAATCATAACAGAGAGTGTCAGTGGCACGGCAAAAAAACATTCTAAAGAGATGTCAATACCAAAGGCCACTAGATTAGAACTGACACCTGGACAACTGGCCACTTTTATCAATGGGGCTCATTAGGCAGGCTCTCGTTGCAGTGGCTGTAGTGGGCAGGTGTCATGCACAGAAGTCACGCAGCAAGATCTAGCAGCCGGTCAAGTCACTGACCCTTACCTCATTGTAAATATTACTCTTCAACGCCAACATGTGCCGAGTACAAAAAGGATGCACTAATTGGCTCATTAACCATTACTTCAAAATATACAACTGAAAATCAGTAACGTACACAATGGCAATGGTACATTTTTGTTCTATGTGACGTCTTGTAGAAAGCACCCCCCATGCACTCACTCCCGGATAAGTGTAATTTAAAAATAAAAAAAACACCTCTTGAGGAAAAATTGGCATAGCACCACCTAGCTGTACTGTCTTAAAGCGTTTACTGTACTTTTGATTATACTGAACCAACGTTGCTGTACCACTGTGCCTTAGTCAAGGTAAAAACACAATATGTGATCAAGGGAAACAAGTGAAACAAATCAAGCTCAAAGACAATGTATTGTGTACCCTGAGAATCACTACAGTAAAATCACTAAAACAGCTGGTTTTTCCAGATTATTTAACTGTACCGTTTTGTTCACACCATCACGTTATGCTTCATCACTAGAGAACAAGCCTAAACCCCAAAACAAACGGCAAAATAGTTGGTTTGGTTTGTGGAGAAACTGCCTTTGATATAGGAATTATAGAAGGAATTAGTTACTCTTATCACTCTGAAGAGTACAGCTCAACTAAACTAAATAAGGATTATATAATGAAAGGCTACATAATTTAATTAATCATACTGTTTAATTTATCATAATGGCTTAATGTTTAATTAATTGAATTAATGACAAGAGACCACTTTTTTAATTACAGAAGCTCCAAATTTCACTATTAACTAGTTAAAGTCAAACATTTCCATAAATAATACTTTCAGCCCATAGTAAAAAGATAAGAAGTAGTCGGCAAGTTAAGCACTGAAGATGTCTCCCATAATGTCAGACAGAATAAGAGGGAAATGAAAATAAACTTGCACCAGGCCTTCTGCCCTCTGACCCAACCACAAATTATAGTCAAAGGATGAAAACGCATCAGGTATTTAGTATTGTTGCATATTGACAACTTATTTTTCAAAATTATTAAAGTAAAACGATAATCAATGAAGTCAGACCACCTCCGTATTTTCAAAAAAAAAAAAAAATCCTTTGATGATAAGATCAAAAGCTGGTCATCAACAAAAAGCTTTCCGTTAACAATGGCTGAATACTGGTTGACATCTTAATTGGAGGCGGCAGTAAATATTCAATTAACGCAACAAAGGCAAACAGGAAGAACAAGAAGGGAAGAAAGGCGCAGTCCACTTTTCACTACGGTAAATATAACCTTTACGTGGATAACGTTTCAAGACTAGAAAATGACGTCAGAATACCTCTACCGCGAAAGCAAGCGTGAATGAACGGAAATCGCGGTCTAACATTTACTAGAACATATTAATAGCAAAGTTAATCCTTCCATTTCTGCTCCCATGGGCAACGTGTGTCGAAAAAACATCCACCATAATTATTGTAAAAGACAACGAACATAATAACGATCGACAAAACACAGTTTTTTGCCTTTATTGATCACAAACATTATCTAAAATCAACAATGTGTACGCGGTGAATTCATTGGGGTTTCACATGTACATATAGCAACACCTCTGATAGCTAGCACAAACAAGTTAAGCAACTGCTAGACGAAAGAAAAGTGTGTAGAACACGCACCTACACATCTAGATCATGAAAGCTTCAGTCGACAAATTACTACGCGCAGTTTACAGTTCAACGTACCACCACCGATCCTCCTAGGTAACCGTAGACATTTGATCAAAATTATAATATTCTGTGGCGACGACAACGTGTACGTCACCTAAAACAACCAGAGCTTTAATGAGAGGCAACTTACGAAGTGATGTCAACTCACGTCACGTAGATTTCCTAACGAGTGTTAACTTTAAACTAAGCTCAGAAAGACGGTTTCGTGGGTGTAACTGTCAAACGTGACAAGTTTCGGAAAAGTTTTAGCTCAGTCTACATTTTGTTCGCTTGGCTGAATTAGGCGAGTGTCCACTGACTGTGCAACAGATTGTAGCTATACAGATAGCAAAATGATAACTAAAAAATATTTTAAAATAGATTTTTTTTTAAACTCCGTAAACATAAATTCTGAAACACGCCTCGAAATAACTACTAAGTGCCTCACTTAGCCAGCTGGGTGGCTACGTCCCAACATTTAGCACCTTGCTACACACTGAACGACCACTTGCAAAAATGATCGCCGAACACTTGAATTGCGGCGTAGCACTAGATAGTTAACTAGTTTATAAGTTACCCGACTAGTGACTCTCTAACAAGCTAGACACAGAAACAGGCTTCGTATTGTATCTAACCAAGCTGAGTGACAAACACCTGGCTTTTCCCTGATATTGCTAGTTAGTTCGTCAACTAGCAAGCTAGCTACAATTTCTGGGAGAATGAAGAGGGGGAAAAGGGCAGCGTGAAAGAAAAAAAGCAAACAATCCGTTTTCGCATTACCATAGTTAGGTGAAAGCAAACTCGTTGTAGTTAGCTACCCAGTAAACATATATTCACCTTTGCCTTGCGTTAAGATCTGCCCTGGCTGCGCTCTCTCTCTCTTTTCTCTCTCACTTGCTCTCTCGCTCCCGTTGCTGCTGCTGTTGCTCCCGTTGGTAAGTAACTGTCTCCACGACTACAGTCACTATGGCGCGCGGGGGTCTCGAAGCAACTGTTGCTATCCTCTTCTGCATACGTCATCATCCAAAAAAAAAAATCACAAGGGAAGGAAGACAAGGCCAGGCCCCGCCCCACCTCTTCTTTCTTAATTTCCAACTCCCGCCGAACACGAGAACTCCGGCGCATTAATTTACTTGCTCAGCAAAACGAAGTTGTGTATAAGTAGTGCCCCCAAGCACTGACACTCGATTAGTCATATCACAACAAGTTACATTCTTGAAACAAGGCAAATTTTGGATCAGCGCCTCGAGACTCTAGTTACCTGGTCCTTCCACGTTAACTGGTTTGATAACTGGAAAATTTCGTAAGAAAATACTGTATTTAGTAATAAAATGTAAAAACTAAATTTATTTGCTAATGTGTTCTAAAAATGTATGAATAAAGTGACCATAGTTCATTAGTGACTTATTACCATAAGTTAATAATTCTACAAAGGAAAGTGGAGAATGCCTGACTAATTTGACATGGTCACATCTAGAAAAAAAATTAATATTACACATATTTTTAAAAGATTTTCCTTGTAATTGCCTGCCATGGATAAGTCTCTAGATTTTTCCTAATCCCCCATTAAACAGAGTTTATTTAATTAAACACTCTTCAGGGATAATTATCTACAAAAGGGCCTGCTATAAATAAATAAAAAATTCACTGTTTTACAGGAAGGTGTTTGCGGGGGAGAAACTAAGATGTACACGTATTACACGCCCCTTTGTATATTACAATCACAGAATTTTGTAACTTGGAAGTTTTATTCCAAAATGGACTCAGATTAGCTTGTTTTCAAATTCTTGTCAGCCATACATAAAATAGAATTTGTCAGAGAACGAAAAAGTGCGTGATCATATAAATACCTAAAATTGACAGTAGGCGGTGTTGTGAGCTGCCTCATGCAGTGCAGCTGACGTACTACACTGGCATACATCACCAAATCTATAAAAAAACGTTCACTTATCTTGTCAGTGGTATTTTATATTTTGATTGCATCAATATTACTAAGTGACATTCGGGGTTGAAAATTGTGGGAATTTTTAAATCCATAAAAACACAGCCTTCCACGGAATGCAATTTAATTTTTCATGTATGTAAATATAAATAAGTGTCACTAGTAAATAAATCATTTCAAAAAGAACTAGATGATTACAATATGAACAATATGTGTTAAGAAAAACGGATATGATAAATAAGATGATTAACATGATTATCTAAATCAGAATCTAAACAAGGGTAAGAAGAGACCCATTAGAAAAAAACATTTTACCCAATATTTCTAGCATTGTTTGGAAAAACTTGCAGATTCGATATAATATATATTTCAGATATTTCTAAAGGCCAGTGCAAGCATTAAAAAATCTGGCAATTTCTGGCAAGTGGTATTTTAGTTTATTTTTATTATGAATAAGATTTTTTTTACCCCCCATTGACCGGAACTCGCAAAACACAACAAAAGCAAGAAATCACACACACAAATGCACAGAAACGCAGTATAGAATAATTCCTTGTTTTATCTAAGAAAAAAACATAATTATTTTAAGTGCTATATTAACACCACAGTGTGGCAGTGCTGCTCCGTGTTATTATTTTTGTGCGCACCCAGTCGCGCCTCTTGGATCGCTTCATCCTCGATCACGTGCTCTACACAGTCTTAATACTGGAAATAGCTTTCAAATTCTTATATTCGGGTCAGGATAGATTTTGGTAGTTTCTGTGTTCTGTGTTGGCCAAGAGGAATTCCCAATACTTAACCGTAAAATAAGCGTTTACTTACCCCTACCCGATACCCGATTCCCGGTCCCCTTAATGTAAGTGTCCAATCAAGTGAGCTACCAACCGACATCGCGGTTGTTTTTAAATTAACACTTACTTGACAATAATTCACGTGTTTTTTGTTATACGACTTTCTGGGCGGATGCTAATGAGCATCTCACCAAAATAATAAGTTTATTTTACATTCTTGACATTAAGAAAATGTAGAGAGGGCTGCACTAGAACAGGCAGGATACACTGACCTACGATTTAAAAAAAACCATTAGACTACTAAGACCTGGAGGCAGGCGCGGACTGGACATTGGGGAGTTCGGGAATTTTCCCAGTGGGCCGGTTTTGTGAGGGCCGGTCTTTTTTCCCAACCGCGACATTTATATATAGAAACATGTGTCAGTTCGAATTTGGTGTATGAAATTGGGGCCGCTTGACAGCAAATGCCCGATCTGCTTTTTGTAGACAGTCCTCCCCTGCCTGGAGGCTGCCAGAAAATTATCCGAGTATAACTGTTACTACTTGGTCGTGTCAATATTATATAAGTATATAAACCTATGTGAAGAACAGTAATTTGATTTGGAGTTAATATGGCATGGTTAGAAGCCTATATTAGATACATTATATGGACAAAAGTATTGGGACACCAACACATTACACCTACAGGAGCTTTTATGACATCCCATTCTAAATCCATGGGCATTAATATGGAGTTGGTCCCCCCTTTCTAGCTATAACAGCTTCCACTCTTCTTGGAAGGCTTTCTACAAGATTTTGGAGTGTGTCTGAGAGAATTTTTGCCCATTCTTCGAAAAGAGCATTTGTGAGGTCAGACACTGATGTTGGGCCGGGCTCGCAATCTCCGTTCTAGTTCATCCCAAAGGTGTTCGATTGGGTTGAGGTCAGGGCTCTGTGCGGGCCAGTCCAGTTCTTCCACACCAAACTCATCCAACCATGCCTTTTTGGACCTCTCTTTGTGCACTGGGGCACAGTCATGCTGGAACAGAAAAGGGCCTTCCCCAGTTGGAAGCATATAAGTTTTCCGAGATGTTAATGCCTCAGCTTACCAAGACAGGAAGGCCCTTTTCTGTTCCAGCATGACTGTGCCCCAGTGCACAAAGCAAGGTGTCCCAATACTTTTGGCCATATTATGTATATAGACATTCCTCGAAGATAATAGCCTAAAATTGTTAGTTGTCATTCTCATCTCCATATTTGTTGGTGTTTATTACTGTTAATATTATTTGTAGTATTCTATACTGGTAGTATCTATACTACTTCTATACTGGTAGTATAGAATAACTATATTTGTAACCCACCACATCATGTTTATACAGTAATGTATTTATTCACAAAACATGTATCTAATGGTATAGCGGTATAGGCGTGGTATAGGCATCCTGACGTTGTCTAGAAAAGCGCTTTTGCGTTCTCAAGTAGCCTACCCCCAAGCGACAAAACGTGAATATTCGAAGTACCAGTCTTGCTTGCTATCAACTAGTATACGAATTTCGGATAACGAATACGAATAACTTCGGTAGGAGACACTGCTTCACGCCAAGATAAGCTAAAGGTCAATCGGTTTGGAGTTTTGGGTAAGATCATTTTATAATTTCTATACAAAATTTTACAACGTTGCGTTTGGTCAGCGGTGTAAACAGAAGTGTCAAGCTGCAATGAAGTGCATTTAGGCATTTTTGTATGAAGAAAAGCAAGAATTATGTCCAAGTGGATGCATAATATTTTTTTTGGTTTGAATTGATATTTGTCTCGAAATCTAGCAATTTACCTTAATTTGGCCGTAAAAACGATGCCTTCTCTATGTTGAAATTCAGGTCACGACAGATGTGAATACTGCGGAAATTATTAATATTTCCTTATAAAGATTTTTTTAAAACTCCCACATAATTATCACTTAAATATGCCTTTTCTGTTAAATGTTGTGCGAGAATAAATATGGTATTCTCCGCCACGTTTTTTCGGGGGAAATCCGTTTCAGTGAGAACTTGTTGAAAAACTGCCAAGTCTTACTGGTGTAGTATGGCAAGTCATAGAGTTCGATCAGTTCTAAACTTGTATTACAGGGCTTATTAACCCTAAGCTTCTCTTATATGGATCATTATGGTAGCGTTGGTACAAAAGGTAAGGACAGAAACGCTTAATTTCCTATAAAATTGTTGAGAGTGTTTTAATCACATTGTCCTTAGTTTTAGGTACACGTGGTAATTATTCGTTATGGCGGAAATTATATCGGAAGTAATGGCTCATTTGATGTTTGCCTCGATGATGTTCGTTTTTTGTAGTAATCATTTGCGGCTTAACTGGCGCCAATACACATTTCATCTAAATGAATAAATTATGTTACACAAACATATATTATTAGATTAATATCTGACATTGTGAGAGATCAAAAATTAGGATTATCTTTTACAATCAATCTCCATTTGGTTTGGATTTCGTGGTACTTTCAGTCCAGGTCGTTTGCCCTTTCCTCGGTTTAAATATCACTTAAAATGTTTGCCCTTCATCCAATCAATACTCTCGTTTTCAAAGAAAGAAACCTCCCTGTTTCCCCTGGCTAGTGAGACGTCATTTGTATGGGTAAATATGCCATAGGTGAATTGATGACCATTGCAAATCTGTACGTATTCAAAAAATTACTTTATTTACTTTAAGAAAATATTTTACTATTTTTCTAAGTATTAATAAAGGTCAATCTCTCTGTATAACATAATCGGCTAAACACACTCTATGGATGCCTTTCCTTGTATTTTTCTAATTTTCTCAGTGAACTGTGTTATGTTTTTAAAATTGATCAATGCGATCTCATTCGATCTAATGCTTACTGGTCTCTATTTAAAATCACCTTACATTTTGCATTTAACATTACAAATGCGCGACAGTGAAAACTTGACAAGCGCTGGTGTTATCGCTATTAGGCTACCATGTTCTCTCTGGTTCTTAGTGTCGCAAATTCATGCAGCATTGCTTGTTGTGACATAACTGTAATCTCTAAACGGGCAGCAGATTAAAAGGTGGGTACCACTTAAGTTTAAAGGGATACCTTGCTTTTACTGCACATTCTCACCTGACTTGTTTTCTGCTGAGATGTCTGTGTTTATTTATGCCCAAACTATTAATCTACACTAAGACTACAAGAAAGTGCAGATCTTCAGGTTCTTCTATTGGAACCACCCTTTTTTTTTCATGCACCTGGTTGGTTGCCTTGGCAGATTCGACATCGGGGTAAGGTTTATTCCTGGCATGTGGAAGTTACTAAGTGAATAAAAAGTGTTGAAGTCCTTCATTCATTTCCTTCATGTGACTAGTACTTTTTCGCTATTCAAAACGGAACTGAAATCAGATGGTGTGTGTGTGTGTGTTTTCAAGGTAAAATCCAGATGTACACACACATAATTCATCATAGCCATCATGCACCATTTTGTATCCTCTGTGCACTCTTGATTTTTACATAGTAATAGCTCAGAGGATTGCCGTGGTGGCCACGTGGTTACCCCGCTGCCGAAAATAACATTAAGGCAGTGGAACATGTTGTGGCTGATGTGACAATGCTGCACCTCTAGGCTGTTTTAAGTCATGCGATACTGGAGTGGTTGAATGCAAGCCTTATTGATTTTGCATCCTTAAGATGATGTACGCATGAATGTGAAGCATTTTAGAAAATTGGACATTGCCAATTAAGAGGTAGAGGAGATTTGTTTGAATCCAGCTCTTGTCATTAGCTGGTTGTGACTGGGAGAAGGACATGTCTGGTGGCTGAATCTGATGAAAAAAAAAAATAGACTGATATGAAAAAGGAGAGAACTACAAATATAGTTCCTTGATCTGGATGATTCCATGCTTTGCAACAAACGTGTGTGTGTATGAGTGTGTGTTAGCCCACTAGAAACAAAAAGAGATACATACAACTCAGGCATGGCCTTTAATGCCCTCTGATGCCATATCAGATCCGGAAAATACAGCTGCTACTGCGGATGAGCCTCGCTTTGCCCTGTAGTAACCTCAGAATATCTGCAAGGGCTGTTACGCTGACGTGAGAGGAAGGCATGGGCTACGGCATCCTCATGAGGGAAGAGATACCGTGAGCTGTTCCACTGGGCGTAGCTTCCCTCCCCTCAACCTGTTCTCAATTGGCTAGAGGGTATGACCATATATGGGAGGAGCGCTTTGTGGTGTGAGGACTTTGAACCAATCAGGGAGGCTGTTTAACATGCAACATGGTTGGAATCCTGATGGGGGAGGTGTGGGAGATGCGACGGGGGGTGGGTGTGGCCAGGGGCAGGCCGGGGCTGCTGCGGGTCGCAGGGGGGGGCGGGGGGTGGGGCGAGTGGTGTGGGCTAGACACGGGCGT
>JAOYSI010000007.1:829537-878539 GCA_025775065.1 Hiodon alosoides
TATATACACCCCCCCGTACACTAACCGTTGCATATTCTATAAATAAGAGTGGCATTTGAAGCTGATATTGTCTCGAGATGTGGCCATAGAAATTCAGCTCGTATAAAAGCCTTTATCACAAGGAAGCATATGTTTGTGTGTACTGGGCTATGAGCATTGTGTAAACCCGTATTAACACATCGCTCTCATTGCCACTCTTCCTGGCTGCACTGATTTTTATGCACAATGCCACGGTATTGAATACTTTTTGAAATGGAACAGTCCAATATTTGAGAAGGTGCTGTCCCGTTTAACTAAACTTGATTTTTATTTTTATTTTGTATTTTATTTATAAACCAGGTTTTGCCTTTAATTTGGATGCTATGTGGAAATTATTGTAAAAGTCCATATTGATAGGCTAAGCAACACACTGTATATTATTAAGCAATTAAGTAAAAATATTTTTTTGTATTTTTATTAACCAAAATAAATGTACCCTATAACATTACAAAAACGTATCTAATTATAGGATGAGAAATGAGGACTATCTAGTACACCGCATTGTAGGTTGACATTTTCACGTTTCCCAGTTTTATTTATTTTATGCACTGGGTGTAGGTCTTATGGATCTTCCTGCATCACAAGTAGTCTAAAATTGCACACCAGTAGAGGTTTACTTAGCAGGACTTGGCAAGATCAGCAGTTTTCATCATTATACTCTAAATAAATCAAACCACAGGAAAGAAACTACACAATTATTGTTTATGGGAGAGTGGGCGTCCTTATCTACAAAGCAACAGAAATCCTTTTGTATTTGGATAAGCTTAAACTATTGGCACAAAGATTGAATAAAATTTCCATGAATATGTTTTCTGATGGATCACTGAATATGGAATTAATATTTCTCCACACGAGTCAAATAAAAAGAAAATATTTAGGACCAGGTAAGGAACTGTGCCCATAACCAAGCAGTTTCCGGATTGACAGACACTCTGATTTAATCAGTGAAGCTTCTACCCGTGACTGACAGACTCCAAGGACAGGAATCAAAACATGTTTTATTATCAACTGCTGTCAAAATAATTTAATGTCTGTGTTTAGACAGTTCACACTATCTAATCAAATGCTGACAACATCAGTACCAGATTGACCAGATCGGATTATTGGCCACTCTGAGGAAGCCAGCTAAATCAGACAAAGATATCATTGAGTCTCACAGGTCTGCCAGCTACAGACTGATTTCAGTTAATAATTAGAGTTAATTAAAGAAAAGTGGGCCCTTGTCTGCAGGAGAGAGGAGCCAGTGTAGGTTGGGAGTGAAGGCAGGGCGCTGGGAGTTATCTCACGGTTCCATGCTGATGATGATTCAGGAGTCAGGACTGAGACTGGGTAGGAGTGACACAAAGTGAGCTGGTGTGCAGAAGCAGCCGGTGCTGTTGCTCAGTCCTGCACCAGACCCGAGGAGACACAGCACTCAGACTTCGATCCTGGATTATACAACAGATTTTAACCTTTTTACAAAGACAAACTGGAATGCTAGCCATCCCCATTAGAGATTAGAATAATGTGTAAATGTATGTCCACTTTTTAGCTGAAAAGGAACATTGATTAATTAATTTCTGCAATCTCAAAAATAAATTAAGATGACAAAATCAATACTTTGCATAGTGGAGTAATGAGAACTCCACTATTCAAAGTATGGGTACCATGACACATCGGACCTTTAAGACATTTTATTTTTTATGGTAGAATTTGAACCAAGCCGAATACAAAAAAAAACAAAAAACTGTAAACACCAGAAATGTTTGTTGACCCTTCCCACAGCCTGTTTCAGCCTACAGTGCGAGGTGAGAGAGAGAGGGTTTGAACTAAGCTGGTGTGATATCGTACCTGCGTAAGAAGGCGGGAACGTCATTGTGTTGTGCTAATGAGTCCACATTAACAGGGACCCCGCCGGTGGGCTTGTAATCCTCTCAGCCCACACCCAGAAAAGGGAGGGGATTGTACGCACTGAGGAGGGAGAAGGGGGGCGGCCCCAAATCACAGGAACCTGCGGGCTGTGGGAATGGAAGAGATGCTAAGGCCACTTGTTTGGTCAGGCTCCTAGTTAAGTAGGGTGGAGAAAAGCTGTCGAATAGAATGGAATCTGGCTGAGTCTGATCGTGTTGCCACAGCCTGCTGTGCCAATACAATACAGTATCAGAACCATGGTCCCATCCTTTTACACTGAGCACACACACCTCAGCGTGTCTGGACAGGACACCCCAGTCGGCTCACACACTAGAGCAGAAACAATACACTGGTTTAGGTAATCAGTGGCATTAAAACTGACGAACCACTGTGTTGTGTGTTGAGTCAAACACCATCCCTCACAGTTCAAATACACCAAGGGGGACTGGTGGCCAGAAATACTAAGCTTAATTTGCAAACAATTGAGAAACTGTCCTGGCAGCTCACTCATTCTGATGAACCATTCTTTAACATTTGCTTCCTTTATAGACCCAGAATACTAACTCCAGAAATCAAACAAAGAGCATGGAAGTTAAATGTTTTCTGTGACTGAAATAAAGACCTGAGATTCAACATTTTTAGACAGTCTGAATATAGGCTGTACAGACAAGATCTGAACAGAAGGAAGGGTACAACCAGCAATTACAATTTCACAATAAAATTTTAGTAGATCTGACTGTGATTCCAGACAATTGCATCTCCATGTATATTCCAAGTGACTTGGTTTAAGTGGTTAATTGGACTTAATAGGTTTAATTTCTTCCTTCAAAACCTGCTTGCGCATGGAACCCAGAGAAATTGAGAGTCCAATATTAGAGTCGCCAACAGTCCTCCAGTAGTCCGCCAACAGTTCTCCTGCAGGCAGCCAAAAGTTCTCCTGTAGTCCACTAAAATTCCTGGTTCCAGAGGCTCTGCTCTCCCTGCCTCAGCCCTGCAAACTGATGGTAAATGTCAGGGGCGATTGGAGCATCCAGTATATGTTCTGTGTAATACAATGGTACATTGTGATCCAGGCTCTGTTCAAAACAATCCCCATTTAGAAGACATAATGGCCATTCAAAAGGGGGAATAATCCCTGTTTGGATAGCAAGTGTTCCATTGACATTCAGGTTCCAAGTAACAATACAGACCCAAGATGAAGCGGTCCCAAGGGTAGTAAGAAACCAGTCTCTAATGTTAAATAGTTCATTCGTACCATACAAAAATTACATTTCGTAGGTCATATCTTTTAATAGTAATGCAGCGGTGAAAACAACTGCCTAAGTGTGATTATATTTCATATATGTGTAAATATATGTAATTTGTGTCATTATACCCATTCGTTACTTGCATAAACAGTTTATAATCATAATAAAATTATTCAAACTAAGTAAGTTTAAAGTAAAACAAACCCGAAGTTTATTTTTACGCAAATAGAGATTAAAAAGAGATGCGCCTAATATTATAATGGAATCCTGTCACTATTCTGTATTTAATCAGTTGACAAAAAGTTTAACCGAAACTAACATTATTGTATTCATGCTGAGTCATTCAAACTAATGAATTAAGCCCATTAGCGCGTTTAACTTGACTGCAAACTCTAGGCTACCTGTGTTGTTTAATACTGGAATGTGGATTCGACCTTTAATTCTGACAGCCCGTAACAGGAGTTCCTTAGAACTGAATTGATATTATGAGTATATTAAATTATGTAGCTTTCATTAATCAATGTTTGTATATAGGCCTAACAATATCCTCTTTTTAGTATTGTAATTTTAGCCTGCTAGTATTGTCAGTCATATTCCGCACATATGTGGAGATTCTAGATGTGACAGGCCGAATTTAAAAAAAGAAAAATATTATTTTTTCGTCAGGCTGTAGGCTATACAACTATTTTTTTCCTTTCCTGTCTAGAAACTAAATAAAACAGCTAGAATAATGAAAAGCATTTCCTTGAATTCGTGTTTGGTTCAAAATACATATTTCCTATCTCATCTCACCTCAAGACTATCACGACATGTACTGAAGGTCTAAACTGCGAGTATCGGCAATTTAGCCTAAATATTAATAACGGCCCTAATTCAATTGTTAAAAAATTAGCTTTACCCAATTGTGTTTTATTTAAATAATAATAATAACAGTTTCAGTTTTCAGTAAATTAACCAAGGATTGTATTTAACCGAACGAAACGTAGCCTACATAAAGATAACTTTCGATTGCATCAAACTGAGGCAAGCTAAAGTATAGTAATCAAATTGCTCATCCTACAAATATTAAATCAACTTTCTTTTATTATGTGTTGTTCGATACAATGAGATATTGAGATTCGATTATCTTACTCTCGCGTCATTAGTCTGCCAAATAAACATGTTTAATTCTATCGATTAATTACAAGAACAGATCTTCCGGGCATGTTTTCCTCAACCGGTTTCTTTTAGCAGACGCTCAGACCGGTTTTTCGACTTTGAAGAAGGTTAGCTAAAATCTTCTGATCACCCAGTTATTTAATTAACCGAAGGCAGATTCGATAAACTGTCTATTTGATCAAGGTGTGAACGAGTTACACAATACGGTTTTGTATAGCAAGGGTTTGAATTAATAGTTTGCAGAAATCGTCTGCCACAATACAACTTAAAGCAGGTGCAGCCTAATGTCCATAGAATTCGTTAGTTGTGTATTCTAGCTGCAGAAGTGTCTCAAAAATGCCATTGAACCATCGTTTATTAACTTCTGGTTTCATACACAAGCGAGTTGATTATGTGTCGTCTTAAAACACACATATATTTAAAAAAACAAACATGCTAAATAACGTATGCCGTGATTTAAACACACGTTTAAAAAATATTAAATCAAATAGCACCACTGCTTAGCAAAACGTGACTGTAGTTCGAACAACTAAAACAAACTGTATATTCATTAATCGATTATGGACCGTGAATAGCGTATGCATATCAACTGCTCTTTCTTAAAACGAATTGACCAATCAGCACACACCGTTAATAGTGTAAGCTTGTTTAATTACAATTGCCTTGTTAAAAAATGTTTTTTTTTTAAATATATATAAGGAAAACTGTATTGAAAATGAAAAAATTTGGTCAGCAGCGAAAACAAAAGCAATATAAAATGTGTTCACACGTCGGGTATCATAATAAAAATGAGAAGCCTCGAGGAGAGGAACCCCGTAGTTTGTCCTAGGCAGCGGACCGTTTTCTCTTGTACTGCCATTGACCAGAAGTACAGACCTGACGGTGCCCTACATGCATCCAAAGCTTTGAGGACTTCATAAATTCACGAATTACATTAGATCTGCCCATTTTAAACAATGTGTTTATAGGAATATACACCACATGCCGCTCAACATCGCTCAGTTAGTTGTCACTTGTGGTACCTCTCGAATCCAATGGAGTTTCCTTCCTGACCTTTGGGAGTTTCCTGTCTGAATCTTATCACTCCCAAAAACCTTACGCGGCACTGGGGACAGGAATGTAGCCAAGCTGTTTAAAGGACTTGTTTTGTAAAATTAAAAAAGAATAATAAAGGGAAAGATCAGCCAGTTCATATGTGTTATGTGATAAAATATCTGTTCTCGGCTGAAATAGTCCAAATGTACCCGTATATCTCGGTATAATTATAGCCTAAATGAACTAGGCGTAGATCTATGTATTTCTATATATTATTGCTAAAAATAAATGTATGTAGGCTATATTGCCAATATAAAGCTTTTCTAATCAGACCCGTATCTAGTTTTTTGAAAGCCGTTTTATAACAAGTTAGCTGATCATTTAAAATCTCGAACTCTGATAAATGTTTTTACAGAGGACTGCTGAATGTTTGTTGGTCCTCGTCTATAATCGTGCTGTTAAACTCCCTTGATCACGTTTGCAAAACTCGTTGTAAAATGTGCTTTGATACATTCAGTGGATTCGATAACGGATGAGAACACATGACTCTTGACCTGCGTTTTTAATAATGAATAACCAGCCTTGCAAGGTTCTTTGATGTCCGGAGACGGCGGAGCCTCCTTTGTTTCTATTGATTTCTATTATTTATATTGAGGAGTCCGTATTTGCCTCCACTGTGATTTGCTTCTGGTCAAAACAAAGTTATAGTACATTTTAAAATGAAAAACCCAACGAGGTATAACTTTTAATACGTAGTCGTATTGACATTAAATGGAGTGGTTAGATGCCTTGCAAGGGCTTTTTGTTTTAATTGTCAGTTTTATAAACAACCATAATTCGTTATTGAGCTGTTGAGACCTTTTCATACATAAATGATTATATGACAATACGAATGAAATAAGTCTATAAGGTCTTTTGTAAGTATTTCACGTTTATATACATTCGTTGTAAATACGATATTCACTAGGCCTACGTCCCTCTCTTAATCTTTATTTAATACGGCTAATTCGGAAGACAGAGCGGGAATGAACACGACTTTTGTCGACTCATACCGATATCAAAATAAAATAGAATTTATTTAACTAATCAAGAAATGTTTTATTATAAGTGGCCATGTAAAGACGAACTGAAAACGCACCGACACCAGTAGCCCTTGAGACCCTGATGTCGGATCCAAGGAGAGGTAGAGTGTAACATTATGAATAACAATTCAAACACATAATAGTTTAAAATCAAATAAAAACATCAACAAGTTGGGTTGTCTTACAAGAGGCACGAGCTCGGGGAATATTTAATAAATTAGCCGAATGCCCAAGAAAGCTATATAAAGTTATATGGGGCGCGTCTTCCTTTAGATGCAAGAACGTAGCAGGGGGTATTAGAATTATCTCAGAAGTGGGAGAACGGTTGATTTTCGCACCTTAAATCCACTCCTACTTTTTTCCCATTGGTCACAGTTACGCTTAAAATCAGATTTTCTTCTGTAGTGAAATACTACTGATCTTTGAGCAATTAAACATCCACTTCGTCACGCAAACATGTACTTTGATAGAATCCTTAACAATTTTGATATCAGCGCCACTAACGCAGGCTTTGCGAGTAACCAAGGGTACAGTCGTGCTTCCAAGTCGGACTTTACAGCAGGAGCGAAGTCACCCACCACTGACCCATCCAGTCCTTTCTCAATGGACTCCGAATCTAACTGCTCCAGCCCAGAAACGAAACCCGAACCGGAGCAGCGGGTGCGGAGGCCCTTGAACGCGTTCATCATTTGGACTAAAGAAGAACGGAGGCGCTTGGCGCTACTTAACCCCGATCTAGAAAACACTGATCTGAGCAAAATTCTTGGTAAGTTCGAGTAGAGCAGCAATTTCCATGCAAGCATCAAAATTAAATTTAAGATTACCTCGATACTAATATTCGTTTCATATCATACAATAATCGTTTCGTAGATGACCTTCTTAGATGTGAGATATGCTAATTAGGGGAGGTTTTACGCTGCTATGGTATGGGGTTGTACATAGACTGTTAAGAGAAAATACATTTGCAACTGTTTCAGATGTGTGAAGCCTTGCTACATTGATTGTGTGGGAGCCTTAGCCAGGCTATTAACATTGTTTGCTATCGTGTTCCTGCAGGTAGGACTTGGAAAGCTATGTCTTTGGCAGAGAAGAGACCGTACATGCAGGAGGCAGAGAGACTGCGAGTGCAGCACACCATCGACCACCCCAACTACAAGTACCGTCCTCGCAGGAGAAAGCAGGCGAAGAGAGCTGCCAAAGTGCAGCCGGCAGAGGTGGCCCCATTTGTGGATGTCCACAGTGAGAGCTTAGGGCCGGGCGCCTGCAGCCTGACCTGCCTGGTACAGGGCCGGTGCCAGCCTCAAGCCTGGGACACCCCTGCATATTACATACCGGGTCCCCAGTCCTGTCCTCAGCCCAACCCACTGCCCGGCACAGAGCAGAGTGACTGGAGGTGGTGCAGTTGCCAGCTCTGCACCGGCGTGCTGTCCCTTGACTTCTACCTGGAGCAGTTTAGACTGGACCTGCTCAATGACTTGGACCGTAGCGAGTTTGAGCAGTATCTTGGACCCGCTGCATGCAGAACTGAGCCCACGGATGCGTTATATCTCCAGCAGAATGGCTTTAGGGAGTTCTGAAAAAAACATTTTGTTTTTTGCATAATTTTTATACGTATGCTTCTTATTTATTTAATTTATTAAAGTTGCTCAACATGTTTGATACCATAAATAAACGGAATTGTGAACAATTAACCTAAGTTTGCTGATATCTTTATTTATACTGGCATACGTTCTCATACAATGGCTATGAAAGTCTTTTCCATCTATTAGGCAGATAATTAAATCATTGCATTATTAAAACATTTGAGTTGTTTTATTTGGCAACAATGCTTTTCACTTGAAATGATACATGAATAATTAATACAATAAACTCTCTTTAATAAGCATTTAAATTACTCTCTCATGGGGATTTTTGGAATCACTCAACACAGCATTCAAATGATTACAAATGTTTATTGGTCATGTCAACAGCTTTGGCCTGCTAGAGAGGGTTGTTGAAATAATTGCCCACCTATTGGCAGGGGTATTGTTTTATCCCAGAAAAGTCTGTCTCTGTTGGCAGAGTGAGAGGGAAATAGGGTGGGTTCTGAGCATTAAAGTTCCCAACTTCCTGTTTCATTATTAAACATCTCACAAAATATTCTAAAAATATTACAAATATTGATATGTCTGCAGTGCTTTATATTATTCTGGCGGCACGGTGCTCCTCCTTTTTGTGAAATATTATTTTCCTGCGGTCTGCCAGGCCTCTAGTGCATCCAGCGGACACCAGCCAAAGTGTTGAATTCTCACACAAAACAAAATTTAACCCATATAACCCAAATTGCTCATTTCATCCGAGCGTTGGTCCATTAGTGAGGGACTACACTGGGAGATATAGAATAATGCTGGATCTTATTACAGATTTTCTCAATTGCTTGAGCACATTTCTCCAAACAGAAGTCACTTTTGCAAAACAATTAGCAAGGATTGAAAGAACTGAAACAAAATGCTTTTCTGTGTTCAATTGTTTGTTTGTTTTTTTTGTTACAAATTGAATAATGGGGAAACAAGAACAAAATTAAATATACCAAACTGATGATGAAAAAGAAAGTATCTCTATGCAAACAAAGCATGGTTAAAAGGGCAAAACAGATACACTGTGCTTTCATACTTTCTAGACGATCAGGCAACGTGTTCTTGTCTACAACACATCAAGTGTTTAATCTCGCAATTCAAAAAACGAACAAAATCTCCTGCAGTGGTGTATCAATCCTCTGCTGTGATTGCCAGACAGCCAGTATTCATGGCATCAAGGGGGGACATCTGGTCACGTGGACGGTGAAGACATGATGAAAATAGAAAGAAGAAAAAATTCCTGAATAGGGTTGAGAAATACCCTATATTTATAGTTATACAAATTATAGTCTATAAATTATTTTTTTAAATGTTTAAAAAATCAAGAATGTTTTGATGATAGCATAAAGAACATTGATTGAAAGACAAATTTACTTACTGTATACGGTAGTACAGAAATACAGTAAGCATAGTCACTTATGGATTCTTATTGCATTCTGACTATTGATGCCACAGTTGATTTCTTTGGGGTGATTGAGCTGGACATTCTCATTAAAAGACTGTGACTGATGATCAATAGCTGTGGCACGGATTTCATCTGAAACTTTGTCCTCTTCTACCTCTACCAACTCTACCCCCATGCAATTGGACCCCTCTTCCTCTCGTCTTGCGCCATTCTTGCAAACATCAACTCAGAGGTGGCATCTTTTATGCATTTATAAGGACTGATTGTTGATTGAATAAATGTGCAAAGAGGTTTTGTATATGTGCAGAAGAGATTCACAATTATGAGAGTAATTTATTTAAGCTGAGACCAAATGTTCCTGTTTTGGGGACATGGCTAACTTAATTGATTTTTGTCAACTGTATGAAATTTAGTGTACATTTGCAATTTTGTGTGGAAACAATGAGAAATTACTTGCAAGAAAAGTTTTGCTCCTTTGGGTTTTGGTGATTTAATTCAAAGTGGCTTAACAATTGAGAAAAACTCTAAATGCAGGGGGGCGTCCTGGCAGGAGGCCAGGGCAAACAGCTTAGGATCAGCCTGTCGAGTAAGCGAAAGTGCAGGGGAGATGTCCCGAGTATAACACTGTCAGGTCAGCTTGCTGGACCCAATGTCTGAGGGTTTGATATGTCAGATCTAGTCTTTAGGTGTGTAACCAGAGGAAACCCACAAGTGCACGCATACAAACATGCTCACACGCGAACACAGACCACAAACACATGCACACACAGACACACACACGCGCGCACACACAGACACACACACGCGCACACACAGACCACAAACACATGCACACACAGACACAAACACACGCACATGCATACAGACACACACACTTAATCACTCAAACACACCCACACACACACACACACACTAACAGTCCAAAGAGGTATTCTACCTACAGTTTTTTTGTTCTGTTACAGGAATTTCCTTACAAATGAATATACATATTTCAGAGGGATTTATGCTTTTAAAATGTTAAAATGCCTGCACCATACACATCCATACACCTCTGAAGCAGAAACCCGCTGGGCATTAAATTTGTTAATTACAGTGCTTCAGCCTTTATTCCACAAGCCTCAACTCTCTAATTCACACTGTTGATTTATTAGCACACTGGTTTTAACATAAAAACATAACACCTTGAATACATACTTCTGGTGACACACAGCAAATAAAGTGGAACATGCGATTGCATTCTAATTCTAACAAGCCATTATACTGCGCAGATTGTGATGAAAAAATGTCTGAATCAAGTTGGATACATTCAACACACCATAACTATAACACCATAACTATGTCTGTGGTACTGGCATGAAAAACCTGGCATCGGGTGACTGATGTAAAAATGGAGAAAAGAAAAAAATGTTCATCATGTAGAGTAACATTCTCTGGAATAAAACAGATTCCCTTGTTTGAGATAAAAATCAATTTTCATTTAAAACAAAGATAAAATAAGGAAGGCAAAACATTGATTTCTCAATATCTTGAGTTTACTTGAATCCATAAATAGGATCACATTTGCTTACATTTCACATTCCTCAAATATTTTAATTTATTTATAGACATGTTCTGTTTTAAACTTAAACATCCAGGTCATCAAATATATCCTGAAAGCGTTTTGGATAAATTCACAGCTGCCCTCTAAAGATAATCTTTAACCATGTCAGTGGACTCCTGTATGGATTTTGACCTTTAGAGGGACAGGAAACTCAGACAGGAAAAAGACAAAAGGTCACCTCTGGATTTCAACAGAATTTCTTCCCATCGAATGGCACTGCATGCACTCAGATGACTGGTTCAGTTAAGTTGTGATTAGTCTCTGACCAGCTCATTAACCAGCGGAAACCAGGTCATTATTCATATAAATAAAGGTAGAAATGGAAGAGGATGAAATTTATAGGATATGTTTATGATATTTTTCAGTGAGTTGGTAAACGGGCTGACGTTTGCCCTGCCAGAAGAAAATTAGATGAAATGCAATCGGTTCTGATTGATATGTTAATTGCCTATGAGAGATTAGTTAGAAGGAGATACTGTGTGTTTCTATGGGCCTGCATGTGGTTGTGTGTGTATGTGTGTGGTTGTGCTTGTTTGTGTGTACGTACATCTGATTATAGTTTTAGTTCCAATTTGCTTGCACCTGTTTGCCTTTTTACCTGGCCCCGTGATATAAAATCCTCGCAGATGTTCACTGGCCTTATTGTGTTTGACAGTGAGAGCAGCAGACATTTGTTGTTTTAGGGTTTCCACTACATGAAATAGAATGAAAATTTTCTCCCTTTCCTATCTTACTACTTTTATGGTGAATTTGTAAGTTGAAAGCCTGTCACATTACTGCCCATCTATTATCATTACTCACTTATCAATCACATGGTGACATATGAGAAAAATAGTATATCTAAAAAAAAAAAAAAAAAAGTATTATCTACGAGCATTCCTCACATTCCATTCCAATGTCACAAAAACCTCCAAAAACATCTCTCTAAAACATTCAATGTCTGTGTCTGATACAATCAGACGACAGGATTTAATCAGGCTGCAAACCAAGCTCTAATTGGCCAGATCAGATTGCTGTAACCTCATCAGCTGGGCTCCTGGTTCTGGGAGGCGGAACCTGCCAACGGGGCTCACGGCTTTGAAGAGCTGACACCAACGCCCTCTGGGGAAAAACTGCAGGCTGGACAGCCCCGCATCTGGGGGATAGAATGGGTAGCATGACACAGTGCAGTGTTAAGGTTCTCATGTCTGGGCCTGGTCTGGGTCTTGGGTGCCTTCCCACAGCTCACCTACAGCTGCTCAATCAGGGCTGAAAGGGACAGAGTGAAGCATGTATGGGTGTGGTGATGTAGCCTGCTGTGCGAAAACAATCCCTCATTAGCCTTGACTGTGTTCTTATCAGCTAAATTGCTCCTTTTTTACGATGAGTAAGTATGAGTTTGGAAAGAAAGCATGCTATCTACAGTTCTGAAAGCACTGCTGATACAATGGCTTTGTAATGACATCCAGTAGGTTAAAGGATGTGCTGTCCAGGGAAGTGGTGTCCAGTGGGGTCTTTCCTCCAAACCCCGGGCAAACATCATTGCTCATCCTGCAGAGTACATCTAGGAAAACAGCTTAATGAGTTTCCCCTGTACCTCTGGAAACGGGGCAAAGATGTTTTCCCTGTCCCACTGAAAGAGGGGACAGAGACCGCTTTCCCTGTGCCAGAGGGAATCCTTGAGTTCTCACTGTTACATCTTTCCCTGCAGATTCTGCCCCTCTTGGGTTTAGTGAGATGGGTTTCCAGCCAGGAATCAGCCTTCTCCATTCAGGCAGCTCATTTATGAGATCCCTCCCGCACAACCACCCTGATAGAGTCATATTCACAATTATAGACTCGCTGTTGAGTAAAGGAAGTAAATAATTGAAGAACAAAAGAAAAACACAGTATGTGTTGGAAATCCTTTGATCTTAAGCCTGGGTATGGAATATGATTCCCACGAGTAGGAGTGCTCAGGGCTGTAGTGACAGGACTGGGGGCCATTTCCATACAATGTGGTTCCCAGCAGCTGAGGAATGGGCCCTCACGGGGAGAGAGCCCCTCCAGTGCTCCTTTACTCATCATCACATCTGACAGACACATGTCAGTTTGTTTTCAGCTGAGGAATTTAACACTTTGCACTAAATGTAAAAATGCTTTGGCAATGCTTGAGAAACATGTCATGCCAATAAAGCTCCTTTAAATCTTGAATCTTGAGTTCTCACTGCAAACAGAACCATCGCCTGGCTACACTATACTGATGCCTACATGCAGAAAGCATGCAGCTTCATAATGTCTGATATATAACACTGGAGATAAGGTAGATTGAGTTGCCTTAAATCAAGCATGGTTATTACATGGGTTAGATACAATATGAGTGCTCCGCCTTGCCCGATTCTTGCTGGCATGCTCTGCGGGGCCCTCGTAAACGCCCCTGGCCCCACAGGACATGCCCTCACTTCCCCTGATCTGACACAGGCCGGAGAAACAGCACGCCTTTCAACTTCTTTTTTATTTGTCCCACTGTTTATAAACTCCGCATTCTATCAGCGACCAGCAACGATTGTTATTTTTCCTGTAGTGTTTGTCGGGCCACAGCTGCGGTTTATTATTATTATTATTTTTCCAGAAGGACAGGAAGCCTGATCTGGAAAACGACTCCTTGTGTGTCATCGGCAGTGGCAAGGCAGAGTCCCCCCGAGCAGGGTCCCAATGGCAGGGCGAGTACCCTGGCAAGGTTGGGTCCCTCCGCAGTGTCCTCCGGACCTGGGGGATGTCCCCTGGGCAGGGTGCAAACCCTGAGCTGGGCGAATACCACACAGTTTCCTCCGGGTAGGGAGAGTCCTCCACAGTGTGCTCTGGGCATGGAGATGGTCCTCCAGGTAGGGTGAGTCTGCCACAGTGTGCCCTGGGCATGGAGATAGTCCTCCGGGTAGGGTGAGTCCCCCACAGTGTGCCCTGGGCATGGAGATGGTCCTCCAGGTAGGGTGAGTCCCCCAAAATGTGCTCTGGGCATGGAGATAGTCCTCCGGGTAGGGTGAGTCCCCCACAGTATGCCCTGGGCATGGAGATAGTCCTCCAGGTTGGATGAGTCCCCCACAGTGTGCCCTGGGTATGGAGATGGTCCTCCAGGTAGGGTGAGTCCCCCACAGTGTGCCCTGGGCATGGAAATGGTCCTACGGGTAGGGTGAGTCCCCCACAGTGTGCCCTGAGCGAAGGCGAATCCCCTGTGCATTCCGCAGGTAGGGTGAGGCCACCGGTCCTTTACATAGAGAGGGAGCCTATCCACTCTTAGTTGGGCACCACATTTGGAAGGGGAGCAATATTTTCAGTTTTCATGGAAACTTTTTCAGACTCATTCAAAAACAAACAAACCGTGAGTCCTTGAAGGCTGTTTGCTCCGATCCGGGCCAAATTTAGGCCTTACTATGCCTTACTATGAAGACGCTATATCAGCATTCTTGTATCAGCCTGTGTGTATCAGTATGCGTGTATCTGCCTGTGTGTATCAGCATGCGTGTATCAGCCTGTGCGTATCAGCCTGTGTGTATTAGCATGCGTGTATCTGCTTGCGTGTATCTGCCTGTGTGTATCAGCATGCGTGTATCAACATGCGTGTATCAGCATGCGTGTATCAGCCTGCGCATATCTGCCTGTGTGTATCTGCCTGTGTGTATCAGCCTGCGTGTATCTGCCTGTGTGTATCTGCCTGTGTGTATCATCCTGTGTGTATTAGCATGCGTGTATCTGCCTGCATGTATCTGCCTGTGTGTATCAGCATGCGTGTATCAGCCTGTGTGTATCAGCATGCGCGTATCTGCCTGTGTGTATCTGCCTGTGTGTATCAGCCTGCGTGTATCAGTCTGCGTGTATCAGCATGCGTGTATCAGCATGCGTGTATCAGCCTGTGCGTATCAGCATGCGTGTATCAGCATGCGTGTATCAACCTGCTTGTATCAGCATGCGTGTATCAACCTGCTTGTATCATGCTGCGTGTATCAGCATATGTGTATCAGCCTGCGTGTCAGCCTGCGTGTAAAAGCCTGCGTGTCAGCCTGCGTGTATGTGTGAGTTTAAAAGTGTTTTAATGACTCTGGCCACCTTTAAGGGACAGCAGCCCACCAGAAGTTCAAACTGGAATCAAGTCAGTTGTGGAAACAAAGATCAGAGGGACTTCACAAGAGCCTGGGCTAACTTCAAGACTGTGGCCTGTCCAGCACATCCCTTCCCGGGAGAAAGGGAGAGATCCGGGAGGAGGGGGGGGGGGTCCCATTGTATGAGTGAGTTTGCACAGAATGTGAGAACAGGGACCGTAAGACCTCGGCTGGAATACAATGGGGTCATATTTATTTATTGCTTAGGGTCTACCAGGAAGGGCCCTTACACCTGATAGCAGCACACAGCTTTGCAGACAACAGGTGTCCTGCCCCTATCAAACCCACCTGAGGTAAGTCCTTTAGACTACCAACTCCTCCTTCCTCTAAAAAGCTCAGCTTCAACTCATCTGGCCTTCCCACAGAGTCCATATTAGGGATTACCTTGCAGAAAGGACAAGATTACATGTCCGCATATCTGTACGCACAAATCCAGTGGCGGTAATTGAGAAGTGATTTGGTTGGATGCGGAATCATTTTTAAATTCACTATATAAAAACATTTCAGGTCTGGGCATATAATAAGTGGAAAGCCCAAGAATGGGTTATATTATTCTATATTTACTGTAAAGGGAATAATACTTACAGGATTATAGGTCTGGGTGAGGTTTGAAGTGTGTTTAACTGCTACTGCATAACTGGGTGAGGTGTGTTTTTGTGCTAATGGATACTAATTCATTAACTTGCTTCCACCAGCAGTGGAATGAATCATGAGGTACATGAACACAACACTGATAGCTCATTGGACTCCTACGTAGGTTAATGACCAATTATTTGTCACCAATGGATGTGAACAACCACTCATTGGCCACCCATGAGTGTGAAACACCATTTTATTGTGTTTTAAAGTAATATGGTTTACTGCTTACTCACAGCTGCCATTATTGCTTTGCCCTGCAGGCACCGTAAATCTCCAGAGGGTGGAGCTCTTCAAACTCTCAACTACTTCAAAAATTTAAGTTTTATCAAGCAAAGCCAGTGCTTAAAAGCAGTAAATAGTGTCAATAAATAAATAATGAAAGCTAAAGGACATTGGTGGTGCGGTGGTGCAGATGTTACCACCTGCCCATTTCTGGATGGATTCAAGAGGATGATCAGGTGATCCTAATCCATCAGCAAAACTCTGAAAGACAGATTACACTTCTGGCCAGGGGGCGAGGGGCGGAGACCAGGAGCTCACCTGAGGTGAGGGCTGGCAAATCACTCTTGTAACCCCGATTTCACATTGCATAGGGTGGCCGATGAGGTTCAGATGTTTTGAGCTGATTACACTGTAGGAAATGCTCTGAAAAGAAACCGTTCGGTTCAGGATAGACCCTCTAATTAAAAAGCAAGACAAAGGACAATTTAAAAAAGATAACTTTATATGAGACACACCATGCTTCAGAATCGGTGAACATCGGGTTCAACCATCACATGCTGAAAAGAAAGGAAGCCCTTGGTGACCTACAAAATTAATTTGATCAGAGTTACTCTGATGGGTTGAATGTTTTGAATGGTGAAAACAAAATGACACGCCTCAGAGGGGAGCGTTCACGTCCGGCTCCTCCTCTCTCCCAGTCCACAGCTCTGAGTCTTAGGGATGAACTCCAACCCAGAATAAGATCTCAACAGAATGGTTGAAATGGAATTCAAGTATACAACAGAGGTTGTGCACTAATCTCAGCAAAACCAACAGGAAGGGCGATTATTCTGTGGTGGCAAAGCTAGGCTACTGACGCCGTCTCTATGCAGCAATTCCTCTGGCTAAGCACCTAAAGTAATTTTCCCGTTCTACATTTCTATTTTGTAATGGTAATATTTAGTGTATAAGTCGCTAATATCGAGAAGAAGAAAAAAAACAGCCAACAAGTATATATATCAATGGGTTAAGTACAGAGTGCTTGTAGAGAGAATGAAGTAATGGAATGACAAAGCATTTTTGTAGGATTGTATCTAACCATGGGAAACAGGTGTCAGCTGGACTCTGGCCATGACAATCACAACGGCCGAACGGACCAAATATAGTCGTCCGGCCACTTCATTCAGCCTCCCTGGATCCCAGTGAATTTGACACTGAAGCCCAGCTTGGGGCAGAACCACAATAGGATTTCAGCAGTCACAGCATCTGGGCCGAAACCAGCCGAACCCCAGTTCCTGACCAGTGAGCATCCAGTCCCATCGCAAGCAAATCACAGATATCAGCACAAGTGAGGTGACTGAGAGTTAGCAGCCCACGTTGCTTGGTTACCCCCCTCCCCACCACCTGCAGCTGCAGTTTTGGCTTTGCAGGCCTGAGAACCCCTTCCTTCCTGGCCTCTCATGGCTTCCTGCTCCCGCTCTTATCACAGCCCAAAACGCGACACAGGCCTGACTGGCCTCCCTCTCGCCATCAGCTCCTTACATGGAAGTTCTGGGGCCCTGGCAGGATGGAGTTTTCACAGCCAACTGTCACCTGCCAGGCAGACTTAATGGAGTTATTTATCTAGGCAATATGGTTCCTATTTCACAACCCAAAGAGGAACAATAAATGTGAAAAAGTCAGGTAAGTTGGACTGTTTTTGTTTAAAGGAAGCAAAGCTATTTCTCTTTAAGGGGATTTTCCTCTTGTTTTTCACAGATCGACAAAATGATTTAGTCTTCAAAAAGATTTAACAGGGAAAACCCCAATACCCCAACAATCCAACACCATCCTCTAATCACAAGGAATCTCAGAGGAAAGTCTTCTTTTGACATTACCTGAAGTTTGATGTGCATGATACCATTTCCAGACCCTTTGCACAGGTGCTCATTATAACACCAAGGAAACGAGTTAGTATATTTAGTAGACGAGGTTGTCCACAGCAGCGATTGCCTGCATAAAATAGTCACAACATTTTTCATATAGTAATCGCACCAAATGATTATAAAATCGCTTATTGTAACTAACAGACCCTCCGATTGTCTTATAATTATGTATTCCAAAAATGGGTGTCTGTAGCTGTGTGTATGGGCTTGCAGTCACAAACACAAACACAGTCCATCCTGCCCATTGGGTCTCAGGTGTGCAGTATCCGTCCAGTTGCAGGTGTACAGTGCCTGTTGGATTACACGCGGGAGGTGTCAAGACTGTCGTGAATTTGTGAACAGTCCTAGCATGTTGTGTTTGTTGTTGTTGCCTGGCAGCGCTGCCAGAGCATAGCCTGCCTGTCTCTGATAGTGGCTCTGTTTTTGTAGGGGTACACGGTCATCAGATTACAGCCCATACTCTGTAGCATCAAGTTATTTTGGATGGAAGGGAGCCAGAATGTCGAATCCGTGCCAAATAAACTCAACAATAACAACAAAGTTCAAGGTCCAGTTTCAGACCCAAAAACTAGCATCACATGCAGAAGCTTGACGGTCCCAATATAAGAAAAGTTCTCAAACTGTAACATTGAATTGTACATCGAGGATTCTGGGTGTTTTGTATGTTCCAAGGTTTGTGTTTACCAGCATGCGTGCCTTTTTCCGTGTGTGTGTGTATGTGTTGACCTCCATGTGTGTACGTATGTATATGTGTTTGCATGTAAATTTGTGCATGCTTGTATCTGTGTGCGTGAGCGTGTGCGTGTGTTTGAAATGTGATTGCGTTTTGAGTGCTCCCTGTAGGTCATATAGGAATATTTCGACATTTCAAGGGAAAACAGTATCATGTATTTAAAAACAAAAAATATATCAGAAATATAAGTAAAATGCTTAGACATCTGATCTGAGAGTCAAGGCTGCAGAAAAGTCGCAGAAGTTCAGGTGACTCATTCAATCAGAATCTCATTTCGGTTTGTATATTCCTGTAGGTAATGACACTGATTTCTCCTATGCGGTACAGCAAACGGAACTGCAGGTGGAGGAAGAAAAACACGTGTTTCCTCTAACAAACTACTGCAGTAATATTTCAATAATACTAATAATAATAATAGTTATAACCAAAAAAAAAATGTAGTAACTATTACATGTAAGTAGTAGACGAAGAACCACTGTCTTGAAAGACGATCTTTTTAGTTAAGTAATAGGATGCATTATTTTCTCATATTAAGAGTTGAGGGCTCGGGGCTCCGTTGCAACAAACCAGCAATGGGGAACAGGACACGTTTACTTTGAGGAAGTATCCCCCCTCATAATCAGAGACATTTCAGTTGATTCTGATGACTGACTTACCAATTTATGACCGAAAACTGACATTCAGCAGCAGGTTGTAAAATATTCAGTGTTGTATTTATTCATCTTGTTGTTTAGAATTATGCAAATGTTTTTTTTTTAATTAAATTTAATTAATTAATAATATCTAACACAGCAATTAAATATAATAATTCGGGCCGTTTATTATGCTCAAATAGTGCACGTACATTCACTTTCTTTCACGATCGAACGTTTTAGATCTGATTGCCTTCTGTGATCAGTGATGCATTTGTTTGTGTGTCGCTGGATATAGGAGTATGTTTTATCGCTCGTCTCACAGATAGGAGTTCATTTGAAACTCTGGACTCTTGCATCGATCTGAAGATGCAGGGCCGTTGCGTGAAAGAGCCTGAACACACCGACCTCACGGCATTGATCGCGGCGTTCTGCCGCCGGCTCGGGGTATCGTCGACACCCAGAGTATCGGCTGTTTGTTCAGCAGTGCAGCTTTCACACCTTGCCAAGCCAAAGGCCACTCATGAAAGAGTGCGCTTTCTTCGACCATCGAGAAAATCCATAGTCACCCAGATTGTCTCACACAAAAGATTTATTATCTGTTTCAACCTGGCGAGTGTGAGAGATTAGCAATTAACTTCTACTTACATTTCGTGCTGAATGCATGCATTGAACAGTCAAACGTCAGCACATTCACGGTGTAAGAGATATACTGTATACTTCTGATGAAAAATGTTTTGTTTTCTGTATATTTCATTTGTATGTGAACAATTGTGTCACACGTGGATTCAACTATTCACGGTGGCTTTATGGGGTTGGCAAAACAATATAGGTGTAAACAATAAAAAAATAAATCATTTCAATAAGAACCTCTTCTGCATTCACATAAGTAAAAATACTATTCATTAGGTTAAATTGCCTTTATTTATTTAAATTCCATAGAATATTTATTGCCTTTTCTTCATCAAATAAAATTCTTGAAACTGAACTTTAGTAATATGTCTTGGGTTTGCCCGCAGTTTTCATCCCACACACCTTTTAGTTATAGATCAGTGTCAGTCCTGCTCAGTATACCTTTTTGGCCAGGTTTTGCAGGTGCCCTTCTCCCTGTTCTCACCTGCTAATCTTTATCTGCCAAGTTTATGACCATGGAGGGCTGGGAACGATGGTCAAGAACAGGGTTAAGCCTGGGTCAATGCACACTCCCACGTTAACCATGGGATTTGACACCATTTTCTCACTGATGATCCTCTGAATTGTTCCCCTGGACATAATCTAACACATAATGGTTACCTGCTGCTGTCGACTAGAATAAGGAAAAATGTTATCTGACCATCTGACTATCAAAAACAGGCAGAAAACACTTTTGTGTTTTGGGGACAAAAGTGTTTCTTACCATCAGTGACTTCCTTTGGAAGATGAAGTCACTCCAACATGGGCAAGTCTACTGTATGTTCTCAGCTGGGGAAAGGTTATAATTCACCATGACAACAATTCAAATTTCACACCGGATCTGTGCATTGACCCTGATATGTGGTAAGTTTTAAAAAGACTGTGGGGTCACAGGAAGCCAAATGTGCTTCTGTCTTCTCGGATAAAGCCATACAAATGTTAAACATGTCGTACAATTAGTCCCAAAGAAAACATAAAGCAATGTGGCATTTAAAGTCGTTGGGTCAGGAAAGTATACTTTTAAGATGAAAAGGAAGATTTTGAACCCCTATCGCTCAGTTTAATAAGGAAGTAAAGAGCTTCCTTTTTGTCCATAGGTTATCCTCGCCACGGTGACCCCAAGGGGGAGTTTGACTTTGCTATTTATAGAATCTAATTTATGAGTGAGGAGTGTCCCTCTATGCCCATGGTGAAAAGAAAGCTGATGACAGAATTGCCAATAAATCACAGAAATTCCTCATGGAAAAATCAGCACGCACTGTTAATCTCACTGTACCATATACAATGACCATCTGACTTTAAAAAAGTACACTTTTGACCCTGTTCTGAATTTAACTTCATACGATGGCACCATTATTTAAGGATCAAACGAACAATAGGCCTGATGAATAAGAAACAGAAGGTTGCGCCTCAAGGGACTACTCCCTTATGCAGACTTATTTCTAGAAATCATGGTATTAAATTAACATTTAACTACTATTTTGTCGCAACCAAAGCACATAAAACTATTGTTACTGCAATAGAGATCCGGAGTAACAGCTAAATTGACTTAGAGGATGTATTCAACGTTAAATAAGTGCCAGTAATAATGTAATTGTGGGCTGAGTGCAGACTGAACCCAAGATGGACTTACCAGGTTCAAATTGAGCACTTGTCATTTGCCGATTGTGATCAGGAGAGTGTTGCTGGTTGTCCAGATGGCTACCCCACAGACAACAGATCCTCCGCTCTATCACCACAGAATTGCAGCCAAGATGGAGGTAAGAAAACTTAATGTTCCTGTTTATACAAGTGGCTAGCCCAGCCACGTAAGCCACCCACAACCAAAACGTTTACAGTGAGTCAATCCCTCTCACTTTCCTTCGTATCCATTCGCCCTTACACCTAACTACCCACAGCACGGCCCAGCAAAAAGCTTTCCCAGCTCAAGGTGAGCTGGACAAAGTATCACCACGGAGGTAGGGAATAATACAAAACAAGGGCTTTCTTTAACCGTAAACGTGCTTGACATCTCTGAAAGCTGGCCCACCCAGGCTAACCCAGGGAGATGGGGCACAGCGGCAATGGACCCTGGGCTCCCTCGTCAGCGGTCCCCGTTGGGCAGCACCCCTGGGATAGACACAACACACTATCAGGGCCTAGAGGAATCCGTGTCCAGCCCATTCACCGATCAACCCTGAAATGCCCCAGCACCCCTCCACTGAAGTCCGCCGTCTTGCAAGGTCAGGTGCGGTTGGCCAGGCTCTCGTTGTTCCACCTAAGATCCCAGCAGATCTGGCTGACAGCAGGCTGGTGAACCCTGGTGAACCCTCCACCTCTCCCTGCCGCAGCCGCAGAAACAGAAAAACACAAACAAATCACAACATAAAAACAAACATAACAAACCAAACGGAAAAAAAATTCCAACACGATCAGCACTACATCTCCCGTTTTACTAAAACTACCTAAAGAAAGAAAGAAGATGCACCCCAAAGCCAGCGTCTCCTGCTGGCTTCTCAGGCAGCTGCAGGTTTGGAGTACCATTAAAAGGCTATGCAAAAGTACAGCTTAAAGAGTGTAAAAGAAACGGTTGGCTCAAAGATGATTGGATTGATGCTTGCAGTATTTTTGAGAGGGATGTGCCTTTCATTAAATCGGCGCTGATCCTCTCATGTGGAATGTGTAGCCTACAGAGGGGCTTGGGGGAAGGCGGATTGGAGGATTGGAGGAGGCTAGTCATACCCATAGCGCTAGGATTCACAGTGACGAGCCAGATTAGCACAATTGCAAGTTCCAAATTTGGAAAATAGATTTTTTTAAAACAATATCATTGCACTATGAGAAAAATGTAATGCTGTTTACAGAGACTCATTCATGATACAAAACAAAAGCACAAAAATAAAAGCAAAACGAGTATCTGGGTAAAAAGGGGATGTCTGTCCAAGGCCCTTTAATACACTTTTAATGTCATTACAACACCTTTCAAACAACAAAAATGACTCTGACCAAGCCGTTATTCAGGCAAAGCAACACTTTGTTTATTTTGCTTTATATTTCCTTTTTTTATTGTTGACCTCCCGCAGTTCGCGAAGGCCACTTAACTTTAAGTAAAAGTTCCTACACATCCTTCAGTGAGCCCGACAAAAGGAAAAATGAACATTTGTCCGGCATCTCATCGACCCGCGCGGGTGCAGACTGCAACAAAGCGCGGGTCCCCAAAAAGTAGTGTCACCTCTTCAAGACCAGACATGAGGGGACATGGTCCCAAAAGCGCAGTCCCCCAAACAATGAGAGGAGAATGTTTTCTTTGCGAGAGGCGCACATCCTTGCGCACCCCCTTTCCTCAGGGCCGGAGCGCGTGTGCTCCTGGCTGGATGGCCGTTCCCAGAGTGCCCCCCGGGACCACGGACTGCTCACAGGACGTGCTGCCTTCAATGCTTCCCCCAAACGCCCCAGCGCAGCACAACGCCTCCTCCCTGGCCGCTTCCAGAGTCCCGGTCAGTGGGGGTTGGGGGGCCAGACTTGGAGTCTGCTCACTGCGCCGGTCGCAGGTGTGGCCCCAAAAAAACGTCTCTAAAATGTCTCACCGATTCATCACAGGAATGGTCTCTAAAATGTCTCACCGATTCATCACAGGAATGGTCTCTAAAATGTCTTACTGAGTCATCACAGGAATGGTCTCTAAAACGTTTCACTGAGTCAATACAGGTATGGTTTATAAATTGTCTCAGAGAGTCATTGCAGGTATGGTCTCTAAATTGTCTCAGAAAGTCATAGAAATATTATATTATTTTGTATATGAATGTGCAAATTGTACCAACCGCTCGAAAGACATTGTGTTTCATATCCTTTATACCAGATTATTTTGGTAATGAGCATATGGCATTTTAAATCACAAAAACATTACAACAGAACATTTTCTAGCCAAACTACACTTCCGTTTAAAACCGTCACCCCGACGGTGATGTGACAAAAAGAGAAGAACCTGTGGCGATGTGTTGTGATCATCTTGCTGTTCCCCATCCATGCCGCTGTGGCCAGACCACTGTCACCAAGGTCACAGTCCATCAGGTGACCAGATGGGAACCAGGGATGATCAGGGGATACCTGAAAAAGTACCTTTCACTTCACTTTTCCTTCTGGCGTGATTTTTCAAGGGAATATCAATCACATGTAAGTATCATGTATATCACAAACATCAGAGATATACATAGATGTCACAGATGATAATTACTGTTTTACTGTTTAATGTTAATTACTATATTACTTTATATAAATTATATAAATAATATTATACACTAGTGGGTGTTACTGCATCAGGTTCAGTATTAGCAATAGGTCTCAAGCCTATGACAATCAATTTATTCATATTCATATTATATGCACCTGCAATAACATTAACATTAATTTACGTTGATATTCCCTTGCATGCTCAAACTCAAAACAACAAACAAAATTATTAGGAGTAATTAATTAAAAGTAAACTGAGCAAGCCCTTTTCAAGTTTTTCTCGTAAATTATTTATTATTATGTATTGTTCTTTTAAAATTATTTTTATATTTATAAAATAATTCAAAAAATTATATCACAATACAATATTCACGATATATGCTAATAAAATCTTATTTCATGTTTAAAAATCGACAATTATTTTCATGGGTGCTGTTAGAACTTTTTCACATGTAAGAGTGTGTCATCACAGTGCCAGGTGAGTAAAACGAGGATTATGTCTCTTCACACATTTATCTCCTATCTCCTGAGGCTGGTGTGTTAAAACAGAATAAAGACAAGGTAGGATGAAGATGATTGGCAGAAAAGGGAATTTTGGATCATTTATAAGTTTAGTGCTGCAGCTTCAGCATTTGGTCCAACAGTTTCCATTGCTTCATAAACCCATCCACATGTCTGACTTGCATTCTCCTTATATTAAAATCATAGCCTCTGACACAAAAACTGCAGAGAATAGTGCTTATAAAAGTTATGAATTATTATTCCTATGATTTAACAATTAATAAACCGTCAAATTTCAAGAAAAACTACAGTATTTATTTGTCTGTTTAAAATATTTTGTTTGTAGATCTACAGGCAATAGGAAATCACACCAACAATTAAAATCAAGAGGCTATATAAATATGTATGAGTGTATGAATTCATGTATGCTTGCATGGATTTTATATGAATTTTATCAAAGATTAAACATGTGCCCCTTTAAGCTCTTGACCGGGTTCAGGAATTCCAAAACGCAGGGTCTCTTGGGAAAAGGCCGGAGTGCTAACACATATACGGCTTCCCTATGACTAATTAAAACTAACACAGCAGCTCTACAGCTCCACACAAAGGGGCAGGGGATTGCATTGTGTAATTCCCAAGGAAGTGGCCCGTCTGGCGACCGACGGCTCGCGAGTGTGTGTCAGAACTCACTTGGAAGACGGACAGTTTGTACCGCTGTGCCGGGGGCAGGAAGTGCTCGGCCTGGCAGTAGTGCAGGCGGGAGCTGAGATAATGCCATTGTATAAGCAGGCTGAGTGACCTCTCCCTTTGCTCCCTGGCTTCCACCCAGCTGCGGACCCCCATCCCTCTCCATGTGCAGGGCCCAGCCGTGCACTCTCATCCCTCTCCATGTGCGGGGCCCAGCCGTGCACTCTCATCCCTCTCCATGTGTGGGGCCCAGCCGTGCACTCCCCTCCCTCTCCATGTGCAGGGCCCAGCCATGCACTCCCATCCCTCTCCATGTGCGGGGCCCAGCCGTGCACTCTTATCCCTCTCCATGTGCGGGGCCCAGCCGTGCACTCCCATCCCTCTCCATGTGCGGGGCCCAGCCGTGCACTCCCATCCCTCTCCCTGTGCGGGGCCCAGCCGTGCACTCCCATCCCTCTCCATTTTCGGAGAGTCCAGCCACTAGTGGCGTGCGTCCTGGCTCCCACCCAGCTGCTGGCGTCAAGGTCCCCGGCTCCCACCCTGCCACGGATACCCATCCCTCTCCCCCCGCCCCCTCGTCACCTTACCTTGTAGAGGAAATCTGCTCATAAACTCCAGACTTTGTGACTTCTTCTCGCTCCTCGCTCTCTATCCCGCCTGTCCCAGAAGTTTTTTGATCCCATAAGCACAAGAGACCAAGGGAAAGCTATTTCAAGCTGTTGGCAGTGAACTGGGTGACGACAGCTTTACAGTAGAAGTCCTGTCCCAAGTGGGGGGGGCACTGTCCCTTATTGAAAGCCCTGTGCTCCCCACCTCCATTCTTTCTGTTCCCCCACCTCCACCCTTTCTGTGCCCGCCCCTCCATTCTTTCTGTGCCCACATCTCCATTTCAACACCACCAACATAGGGTTACAAAAACCCTGCTCACATGTGTGTTGGATGCCCTCCCCCCTCCCTCAGGTTTAAATAACTGAAACACGTTATCACATGACATTTTGTTTAATTCATAGTATTGTATTAAAACCCACTCTTCTGAGGTCTCCAGCTGACTGGACTCTACAGCCAGTCTCTGTTGATTGCATCAAACACACTTCTCACCTCTTGTTATTGTTTCCCTTCTTATCAGGGGTTGTCCCTCATCATGGGGCCCAAGACCAAGTGTGAGCAGTTCTGTTGACACCACTTTTCATAGGCAATAACAAAAAACTGCAAAAAAATAAAAAATAACTGTTTAGCTTGCAGGTCCCTACAGACGTGTGGTGGCCATTTCTGCGTCTATGGCAGGTCAACGTTTGGATTCAGTTAAAAAATTTATTGAAAAGGGAAAAGCCAGACTAACAGAAGCGAATAAAACAAGTACAAGAGTTAGCCACTCCTACCAGGAGTCGTGTGCACGTAGCACATAAATCTGGGAAATCCCGCAAAGGGAGAAGTGATATAACTCCTTCCGAAACACTTCCCATATTGTTGAAAGTGAACTAATCTGAGACTAGTCTTGATTTAACTACTGCCAGAATCAAAAACGTGCAGAAACTATCTAATTTATCTTTCACCTGTCTCTCCCGCATGACATTGTCATAGCCACAGCTGTGAGATTAAACAGAACCGGATGGTAGAAATATAATGTACCACAGTTTTTTTTCATAGACAACACAGTACTGTGTACAATGCAGTGTGGATTAAGTTCCATAATACCCATATTCAATTTATTAGACAATAAATCTCTGTGGTTAAAAACAGGTAGACAGCAACGTCTAAATGCATTTTTCCCCAATCACTTCGAGCCCTATGATTCTACACACAGATTTTCTTTCATTTTATAATAATAATTGTTCTGCATTTTATCAGACCAGAAATCCCCCATAGCCCGAGGACACACTCTGGTCTAGTGTGTGTGGGCGTATTCTCCATTTACCTGTCAGACCAAAACGCAAACCACTTCTACGCAACTGTCCCCTAAAGTATAACGCTAGACCGTAAATTTTTTAAATAGGGTTATAATTGATGGAGATTATTCACATTGGTTTTAATACAACATAATTTCGGTCAGTTACATTTTTGCGTTCACTTGCTAGGTTAGAAAAAGGGGAAATAAAAGTAGATTTGTAACACCATAAAACAAAAAAAAACGAAAACAATGCCGGGACCTACGTCACCATAACTCTGAAGGGTATACTAGTCGTATTTGTGAGTTCTAAACAGAAAACTTGCCTATGGATGTGATGTCCGATGTCCGCCCCCTCAGCGATGTCAGCGTTCAATCCACCGTGTGTGAACTTTTGACGCTGCAAGGAATTCTGCACCAACAGCTATGCGTTGCTCATTGCAATAAATCAGGGACGAATAAAAATAGGTTTATTCTGATATCATGCAGAAGATCTACAAGAATCAGTACAAGTGTGTCAGACACAATATGAAAACGACCCAATAACACTTTAGTCTGTCACGAAACATACTGACTATGAATCGCATAATTCATAAGTTATTATCCCCTGGGCATTTTGGAATGCATTGATTTTCTAAGAAGTCTATATTGAATTTCTGGCTTGTTTTTAGTGAGTTTTAATTTGTAACTATGTGGATGAATGTGTGTCTGATAGACTGTCATAACACAACGCAACACACATTAACCCTTACAAAAGTGTTAACTTCGTCTGTCCCATATCAAACCGACATTCTTCTCTCGGTCTACATGCCCTCGTTAAAAACACAATTTACGAGTTTGCTTACAGACAACAATGGTCGTTAGTAGAATGTTTATTTAATATCTCTCGACTGTTTGTAAATGCAGTCCGTACTGACGCATGCCAAGAGAAAAATCTTTTAATCCTTAATTAGCACATCGTTTGATCTCCATTCCCGCGCAGTCTCACCCAGCCTTATTCAATGACTGGCGACGGTCACAGACAGGGCATGTTATGACATTAAAATTCGATTGGGGGAAAACGAATACTCAGTAACTGAAGACATACTTCCCTAATTTTAATCCAATACACAAGCAACCATTAATAAGTATTAGCACCGTATAAAGACTGAGATGGGAAACCAGCTATCTGGGAGCCGAAACCATCAGGTGTGTTGTTAATTTTAATATGTAAAGTAATCTAACCTCTTGTGAATGTCTACGGATACTTTGTGTGTGATGAACCGCCACCGAAGTCTTAACAACGCACCTATACAGTAAACCGAAGCGAGTCTTACTATCAAGTTCGATAGCCTGTATTTAACTTGTGTATGTGCGTGCGTGCGTGCGTGCATGTGTGTGGATGTAGAAATTCAGTAAGTCGCTTTGAATAAAAAAATTCGAAAACTTCGAAACTAATACTGATATGTTATAGTGCGGTTCAAAATAATTGTATCTTTGCGTGTGGGTGTGCCTCTGCGCGCAAAGATAACCAGGGCTAAAGAGAACAACTTTAAATTTAGCTAATATCCATAAAACCAGGAAATTATGGTGAAAATATTTAATTAATTACTTTTTGTACAATTCAGTAATTCTTCAAAAAAAACATTATTTATTTATTTCCTCAGTTTCCCGAAATACGCATTCGGGCGCCACGTTTCTCCATGGGCGTACTACTCCCCAACATGGTTAAAGGGCGGGGTCTTCACAACTTTTTACACCTTGGTGAAGTTAGACCCACCTACCTTGGTGTGATTGGCTGTCTGTGTGCTTTAATAGTACCTCGAGCCTTTCAATGTGACTGTATAATCAGGAACGGTTGTAGTGTTGTGGCATCCCTGCGCCTCGTAACCGGTTTCGCTATGCATTAAAAGTATTATTTACTGTCTTCAGTGAATAATAAAGCTAGTTTATATTCTAAATAATTCATTAATATAATATATATGTTTTTACATTATCACTTTTTTGAACTTTTAAACAAGTCGCTGCTCATATTTCGGAGTTCGGATCTGGTCAGAAATGAGCAGCCCTGATGCTGGGTATGCTAGTGACGAACAAACCCAATCAAGGTGTGCGCCGTCAATCATGATGCCTAGCATCGGACAATGTCAATGGACAGACCCACTGAGACCCCTGGGCGAAGCAAAGATCAAAAGTGAGTCGTGCTCGTCGGGTTCTGGTAACCAGAGTAGAGGGAAGACGGAGCCTCGGATCCGGCGACCCATGAATGCTTTCATGGTATGGGCGAAAGACGAACGTAAACGGCTCGCCCAGCAAAATCCAGATTTGCACAATGCGGAGCTGAGCAAAATGCTGGGTAAGTAAATAATGTTGTGCTATTCTCAATAGAAAATACATTTTTCACATTGAAACACTACAAGAGATAAGTTTTCCCGTTTTGGTTTTGTTCTGCATAATTTTAAAAAAGTGTCTTGCGTGCACGGACAATATTATATATATATTATATGAAATTGGTTACAACAATGGGTAAATATAGTAAATGTTTTTTTACGTAATGGGAAATTTCTATGTCTTGTTCTTTTTGAGGTTAAATTAATCATAAAACATGAATGGAAACCTAACTTTAAACATTATTGAGGTTTAATATGATGTAGTTATTGTTATTATTATTGGATTTTTGATTTATTAAATAACTTTTTAAACATTTATTTAGGTTTTATTCGATTTTGGAGTTGTTATTATTTATACAATTTTTTTGTTAATCACTACTTTAAAGATATAAAAAGTTTTATTACATTTAGGGGTTTTAATAACTTTTTTTTAGTTATTCATCTCCCCATTGTCAATTAAAACAGTATGTGAAAGTTCAAATTTCTCCTGAGGGCTCCTACATTCTAATCAACTTTAATGGCTTCTTGTCTCCAGGGAAGTCGTGGAAAGCCCTGCCAGTGGTGGAGAAACGACCGTTTGTGGAAGAGGCTGAGAGGCTTCGGGTACAGCACATGCAGGACCACCCAAACTACAAATACCGGCCCAGGCGGAGGAAGCAGGTGAAGAGGATCAAGAGACTGGACTCTGGGTTCCCGATGCACGGCTTGTCTGAACACCCGGGCCAGGCCCTCGGGAGCAACGGGCGGGCCTGCATGGAGACCCTAGGCCTTGGCTATCACGAGCACACCTACCAGCTCGCCCACTACCGCGACAGTCCGGCCACTGGTACTCATTTTGAGCCCTACAACCTACCCACCCCGGACACCTCCCCGCTGGACGCTGTGGAGGGCGACGCCGTCTTCTTCTCCTCGCACACCCAGGAGGACTGTCATGTGGCGTCAGGGTACGTGTATCACCCAGCGGCCACCGAATACCCGGGTCTGGACCACCAGACCAATTCTATGCTACACAGACACCACCCCCCGGCAGAGCAGACAGGGTATTCGGGTTGCCCCAATCCTCTGGCCATGTACTACGGCCAGCACTGTGGCCCTGCACACCCAAAGCGGCAGCATGGCCTCCAGACGGGACAGCTCTCCCCCCCTCCCGACAGCCTAGAGCCCCTGGCCCAGCCGGAGCTCCTGGGCGACGTGGACCGCAGCGAGTTTGAGCAGTACTTGAACTCCTCTGTGCGGCCCGATCTGGCGGGCTTGTCCTTCCAGGGCATGGATACGATTGCGCCTCCACCCGACAGCCTCATTTCCTCCGTCCTCTCAGACGCCAGCACAGCCGTCTACTACTGCAACTACAACAGTGCGTAATGGGAGTGCCAAAGAATGTGCATCACTGTGTTGTCCCTGCGCCCCGCCACCTCCTCCAGGGACGTGGACCCCTGTATTGTCCCGCAAGCTTCGGGGCGAAAAGTACTACGATGTGATTATAGAAATAAAATTGTCTAAATGTTCTGTTGTGATGCTGTATAGAATCTCATCAACATGTTGGACCGCATATTTGTAAAACTAATGTCTGTATTCAAAAAAGATGAGGATGGTCACTTAAAATATTGTAAGTAGCTTTTGGTTATGAAAAGGTGTACAGTTTAGTAATGTAAAGTGAATGTAAAACTGTTTTCTACTTTTGCACTTTGAAAAATAAAACCTAGAGTGAAACATGTCTTACATCTATAACTTATTCTGGAAGTTTTATCTGCTGCTTGTTAGACAGTAATTTACCTCTCCAACCTATTGGATTTATCTTTAAAACCCACAAACTTTTGGTTATATCTTCTAAAACCCACAATATATTGGTTGTATTTCCTGTACCATTACTCTGCTGATCATTTATTGCAAAAAAGTATTATGACTACTTAAATCTGCCTAAACGACATCTATCACCTATACATCTGTGTAATATCTTAGTTGAGGATCCGTACAGAGCTGTTAAAATAATTATTTAAAAGCTGCAAGGAAATCCTGGGACAGCTGTAGTCACAGATATCACTCATGTCAAGAGCTGGTCCTGTTTACACTCCTGCAGTTTTTAAATGGCCATTGTCAGCACATGAATAAAACATTTTGATCATCACAAGGCAATTTTAAATAGGTGTGGAGACCTTGCGATGTGTGATGTTGCTTTGCACAGCGCTAAATTAAGAATGAACATATAGCAATTTGAAACTATTTTCCCCCCATCTATTTATAAATATCAGTGTATTTCTCCTACTCAGATAAATATAGCGGTCGTCCTCTTGTTTTACGATTGCAGGTTGTTTTCTGCTCAGAGGAAGTTCAAAATGTCCATTTCTGTGGGGTCAGTGACCCCAACCTCCTGAATCCTTTTTTAGCACTTCGAAGGAAACATTCCAGATACGTTTTTTTGCTTCTTATTATATTTTTTTTGTGAAAGGTTTAGAGGTCTTTCGGATGGCAAGGCCTAAAGCCGCCCCTCGAGGCAATCTCAGAATGTCCTTCCGACTGTTGCTATGATAGTTTCTGTCCTGTGCCTGATTGGAGAGGAGTCGCCCCTTGATTGCATTATAACAGTATAACAATGGCGTTCAATTTACTAGTCTGTATAGACAAACACAGCGTCAGGTTGGTGGTCTTTGGTCAAACATGAAAATTCCCTGGAAGTGTATGAAGCTAAGTGTGTATTTCTGGCTTTGATACCAACCAAAAGCGAAAAAAGGGGACAGGGGGAGATCCAGTCCGACGGTCACTGCTGTCGGTTGGAGATTTAGTTTCCAAGGGCTCTGTGCCCCTCTGGATTGTAGGTTCTGTTGGTTTTAATTAGCATCTGATTTATACCTAGAAACACCAGGTAGGGTAATTTATAATCCAAATTATGATTAGAATCAAACAATCAAGAGGCAAGGTATGAATAAAACCCGCACACCCTGTGTCCTGAAAAGAGTTTGTGGCCCCTGGCTTAAGACAAGGTGATGGTAATCCCCACAGACATGCCCCACAGGTGAGCGGTGCCCCACCTGAAGCTAGGAAAGGAAATCCTGGAGGGTCAAAAAATCCTCCCATCTGTTGTGACAACTAATGTGCATATAATCACAGGCTGGAACCATGCCCTGCAGGAAGAAGAGAGCACGGGGGAGGGTCTTGACCCATCACAGTTCTTCAACTGTTCCCTTGGTTTACACTAAATCTCTCTTGCTAATAACGTGTCGGCCCCAGCTGGGGGGCACCTAAGTATCCCCCCACTCAACAGCCACGTTATCTGTCCATGGCTAATTGACACGTAAATCTTCAACGCCTTAAAACCGTGGATAAACAATCCCACAAAACCGGAGGAGAGACAATCCCACACAACAAACAGAATGACAGGTGAGGGATGCAGGTGGGAGGCAAGGATGAAGGTCTATAAAATCTCTGTGCAAGACATTAAATACATTTTTTTAAATGAATATTAAAACCATTATTTTGGGCCACACAGCGCCACAGTATCAAACCAAGATTGCAGGCACCCTCACCCCCCCACCCCATTGTCAGCAGCAGAAGCGTACTTACGCGGTCAGTACCCAAAGGGCATTGGATCCACTGGTCAGTGCCCCAAGAGTGAATGAACCAGTTGCCAGTGGTCAGTACCTCGAGGGCAAGGGAATCAGTGGTAAGTACCCCGAGGGCGAGGGAACCAGCTGCCAGTGGTCAGTGCCCCAAGGACAAGTGGCGAACCTTACAGACTCCGTCTGAGTTGCTCGAGTCATTTCCACATCTTCCACATTTCCAATGATGACACGTGGGGGCAGCCAACCTGTGCACGCACCTACAATACTCAAATAAACGGCTCATATAATGATTGAAAGTGGACAGTTGAGTGGGATGGATCAACTGCCCTGTTTTATTACAAAGAACAATGGGTATATAAAAATATATAAAAAGTGAATTCTAAAGTACATGAGATTTTAATTTAAGACTCGAAGTGAAGACATCTATGTACAAGTCAAAGATAATATTTAAGTGGAATATTCGGAGATAAACCCTATTCAGAATTTATTGAATGCAATCAAAGAATGCCTAAATGCTTTGAAAAGGGACCCCCCTCCCGCAAAGAATACTATTGAAAGAAGAGTTGACAGTATGAATAAATCAAACTGAGGGAAACGTTAGACTGTTCCTCGACTATACCAGATAACATAATTAATGTAAAACATTGCCACAGGCCACGGGACGATACAGGGGTCCACGTCCCTGGAGGAGGTGGCGGGGCGCAGGGACAACACAGTGATGCACATTCTTGGGCACTCCCATTACGCACTGTTGTAGTTGCAGTAGTAGACGGCTGTGCTGGCGTGCCAAGGTAGGAGGAAATTAAAACTGTGGATAGATGGCAGGCTGCCGAAGACCATCTCAAGAATTTACATGCGTTCCCATGATGACGTGGGACACATTGTGTGAGACATTGCCCTGTTAACTATCAGCAAACTGCAAATATGGAAGGAAATAATAATCCCTGTGCCCCATTGTGAATTAGAGGCAACTTTGTGATTGGCTGCAGTGATCCAAGGTTAGATCAATGCGATTGGCTATAGTAATCCAGTGCCAACTACATCAACCAAATCAATGTGATAGGCTTTTAAAATCCTGTTTCTGTTTCTTTGGTTGTAAATATAGTTCACATTCTGTGTGCATGCAGTGACTCAATCGTTTATTTTATATTGGATCTGGTGTCTTGACTCACGTGGATGTACACACAAAACGAAGTAGAAGCGTAATATATCGTCAGGCACCCTTCACTCTGTCAGGCGTTCAGGTGTTCAGGTGTTGTAGGCCTTGTTTGGCTCGAAAGGTGGAGAGATCCCCCAGGTGATGCAGAGGTTCCTCCACTGGAGTATCCCACAAGCATACCCGACTGTGAAATCACGTTCACGTACCCCACCATGAAAGCACACACATACAGGGAACTGGGGAACTTGCACTGGGAAACAACTGTGTAGCAGTGGCTCAGACTCGATGCAACCTCCCCTCCCAATCCCCCCATGACCTGTAGTGCCTAGACCCCCTCGCTAAATGGTCTGTGTATCATCCTCACCTGGCCCTATTTCCTGCAAGCTGGCATAGAGGCCAACAAGGATTATTTCATAAAACCCACCTCTGCAGACAATTAGATTTTACAGGTGCACTTTGCAAACAGCTTATCATTTTAAATGTTTGGTTGCTCAAGGTTGTGGGCGATCTCGGATCAGAACCTGATCGGGTAAAGGAATGCTCAAGGCAAGGTAAACGTTTGTAACAGCAAATAGATTACACAGAGCGGCGATTGGCTGTCTCTGGTCTTTTTATCTGTTAGTTCCCATCAGGTCGTCCATGTTTTGTTGCTGCAGGGCCTGTGAAACACAGACAGTGCAGTGCGTAAGTCAGTGGATCTCGAGCTTTTAAACACCACATTTATAAACCTATATATAACAGATATAACAGACGAACGGGACATATCAGGTTCTCCAGATGTATCAATGTTGTGTATTATATGCGTGAAAACAGAATGACCACAGGCATTGCATAAAACAGTGGCAATGAAGTTCATGCTGACACTGGAAATATTATGTTCATAGACAATACAATTGCTCTGTGAAGTATTCAGACTGAATAAAGACGGATATTTGATAAAGGAGGACCATTGTGTTTGGTCTTTCTGGATATTTGTTTATGAGAAAATATTTCCAGACACCTGTCTCCACTTCCTTGGACCTTGTCTCCTGGTAGCCTGATACATGAAAGATTGGCTGAGAACATCCTCCATTTGAAAGGAAGTTGAGCTCTATAAAACTCACACCACTGTTTCCATTTTTGGATTGCCGGTAGGATTTCCTAAAAACATGAGAAAATAATAACTAAAAAAAAGTGAGAGAGGGCAGAGGGCTTGGACTGAAACCGGTGTCAGGTGTCTGTTCAGTGAAGCACTTCCCCTCTCAGTTCAGGTACAGCTTGAGGACCACCCTGTGAAAAATAGGTACACAACATCAGCCGGAGGTGTCACTGGATACAGGGAACATCACTGACAGGATGTACTTCACAGAGACAGACAACCAGAATGCAGTCTATGTCACACAACTGTAGAATAGACAGTAACATTTTTTTTCAGGATAGAGGACAAGATCTGTGTCTTTTTTTAAGCGTTAATGCTAAAATGTCAATGTTTCAAAACAAAAAAGAACCCAAAGCAAGTTTAAAAGTTTTAAATTTACACAAAGAAAAGGTTGGCTTTACGTATGTTTTAGACATGTCTCACGCATGTTGTGGTTGCTCTGGCCAGGCTCCTCTTGGTGGAAATTTTCCAAATAGTCATTCTCTATTAATGCATTTTATAAAATCATTTCAAATGAGGGAAAACTGGTAGAAAGCCCCGGCCAGAAAGAGTCTGACACTGATACAGAGAGCCTCATGTGGACCCCCTCAGAGTGCAAACAGGCCTTCAGCCCATGCATCAGAAAGACAATCTTGATCTGAATGGCATTTTTATACATATTTGCATGCAATGTCAAAATTAAATGATTTACTGGTAAACTATTGTTTAATCCTCCCTTTCTGTTGAACACCAGTTTGTTTGTGAATCAAGAGGACCTCTGACATTAAAGACAAAAGATAAAAAGCTGGATGTCTTTTAGTTTCTCTGTTATGGCGCTTATTGAAGCTGTGGGACATCAAACAAATTAGAAACACAATACGTGTCATTAAAATAGCAAACAATAAACTTCCAGTTCCTTTATAACAGACACCAGTTTCCTCTCCATGTTGTGGCTGTGGCGCTGAATGTTTAGCAGCCTGACAAATTTGCAAGGTTTTATTCTTCAATGCTTTTATCGCTTGCAAAATAATCTGAGACTTATCTTTTATTCCCATGGTGCATCCAGTGTTTTCTTATAATGTGTATGCAATTGATACTGTATGAAAAAAGTAATGTCAATGCTGCTTCCTTCCAGAGTGATGGTCAAATTATCAGAAAGTACGTCATATTTTGAGATGTACTTTCTGATAACTAACTGAGACTAAAACAAATGGTTTTGGATTCAAAGATTTCTGTATACCATCATTCATTTCAGCTATCCTGGAAAGATAAAATATTAATAGTGCTGAAGTGATTAAATAAGAAGAATTGTTTTCGTTACAATCAAGTGCAGCAGGTTTAGTTCAAGTATTAAAAATAATTAATAAATAAAAACCTTGCCTGATTTACCACCAGATGACGCTGTTTCGCAGTTTGAACTTTCAGTTGTTCAGCCGACATTACAGTTTGACATATTCTAGTGAACTGTCGTTTGATCCTCCGTGAACAAAACAAAACACCGTGCTATTAAAACGTACTACACTGAAAATTGTAATTGTTTATGTTAACCGTTTAAATTAAGATTTAGAGATCCATGTCAGTCGATGCCCTTTTGTTTGATACATTGGACCCCTTCCACACTAGCTCATTTCCAATAGACGATCACCCAACCATTCATTTTTTACATCCTGTGCATTGTTATTATTATTATTATTATTATTATTATTATTATTATTATTATTATTATTATTATTATTTAATCAACATTGTCATCAAACCTCACTGAAGAGGCCTTAATAAGCAACATTGACAACAAAAACTTCAGTGCCAAAACAACATCCGTAATTTGTTACCTAGCTGAAGCTATTTAGACTTTTATTTTGTCATAAATAAAGAAGAATGGCACTCTGCTGATGTTCTAGCGTTTGGTTCTAGCAACATCCATACTGCCAGCCAGTAGCACCATGAGTTTGTCTACAGTATAGTTGTGAGTGACTGAACATTCAAACCAGTTTGTTATTGGTTTTATTTACAATCTTGTCTCTCAGTTTCAAGGAATCAGTACAGACTAAAACATAATCTTTCCTGGGTAGTTTGCACCTGTTAGACCCCAAAGGGCCCTTCTAAGATTTGAGCCCAGAATGAGAGACAGATCATTTTTTTAGAGATGAGAGATTCCTGAAACCATTGGTTCCAGAATTAAAAACATACCTTCTCCCTGTTTCCACTTGAATTGATCATTCACATTTCTCTCCCTCCACAAAAACCTAAAGACAATTCTAGCAATAAAAAACACTATCTTTCCAGTGCACAGACCAGATGTCATTCTGCATATTTCCAGCTTTTGTACAGATATTTTCCTTGACTATTGTAGAGAAGACATAACTGTACATACAGTAAATTGCTGTAAGATTTATGAACAGCTGGGGAATAGCTATGTGGAGACATCACAATGCATTGTTCAGACTTTATCTGCACTGATTAGCAGTCATTTCCTCAAATGACAGTGAAGGGATTTCAGATGACACATTTCCTTGCATTTACAAAAACATCTTAGCCAACACATTTTTATGTAGCAAATTGTTTGCTGATTAAACTAATTGCTGTAATCAATAAGATAATAAAAGAACATTTCGAATCATAAAATTGGTAATATACATACTTTGGAGCACATTTGGGTGACCTGAGTAAATGATCATGACAAGGAGTCAGAAGCCTTTTTTTGTCGGGCGAAAAATAAATAGTAATAGCCTTGGCTTTTTGGACCACAAACTGCTAGGGCTGGACTGTGCTGACTTCAAGGGCTTGACTGTGAGGGCTGGACTGCGTTGACTGTGAGGACTGGACTGTGTTGACTGTGAGGGCTGGACCATGTTGACCTCGAGGACTGGACTGTGTTGACTGCGAGGGCTGGACTGAGAGGGCTGGACTACGATGATTGTGAAGGCTGGACTCTGTTGACTGCGAGGACTAGACTATGTTGACGGCAAGGACTGTCCTGTGTTGACTGTGAGGACTAGACTGTGTTGACTGCGAGGGCTGGACTGTGTTGCCTGCGAGGTTTAGACTGCGATGACTGCGAGGGCTGGACTGTGCCTGACTGCGAGGACTGGACTGTGAGGTCTAGACTGTACTGGCTCGTCTGGGCATGGAAAGTCAGTCTGAGCCACATTCAGGATGTGGCCGTTTCATGCTCAAGGCTACCTGCTGTTCCTGGCTAATAGGAGCCATGACCCCTAATTAGGGGAAGGCTCTCTAATGTTCCTGAAGTCCCGGGAAGAAAACGGATAAATCACTCAGCGCAATGTTGCCAGGTCTATGGCACCAGGCTCATTTTCCGTCTGTATTTTCCAAAGCTAACAGCGGCTGGAGGCTCTGACTTAGGACTCTGTTGAATCAGCTGGCAGAGGGAGGGGGGGAGTGGGGTTGAGGCGTAGTGTCGGTCTAGGTTGACTTAGTATAGTGGAGACACTGAGTAAGAACTATTTTTAAATGACCAATGCAAACAAAGGCCGTTTCCCCCAGAGACAGCACTGGTTTGGGGCCACCAGATCAAAGCCTCCACTGATAGGTCTACGCACCGCACGCGTTTTGCAGTTTCCCCAGGAGCAAGTGGAAGCTCTATCAACCATGTCTTTTCTGTCTATGCCATATTTGAATTTGAATTTATTGAAAGGATAGCCCCTTGAGATGTAACATCTAATTTTCAAGCGGGTCCTTTTATATTATCATGTAATTATCAGTATAGTTATCACTCATTCATTTTTCTTGAGATCTGAGCCATCCAAGCAACCCTCATAGGGAGCATTTCCTATATAAGGGCAAGCAATGGTTGAACCCATCCCCCTAGGTTGCGGGTTCTCAGAGTCCAGGGTACAGCACGGGTTATTATTTGTGTATATGGTTTAGAAAAAAATGTTCTTTCCGGAGGCAGACCTTTCCATATGACCTACTTTCCAATTTCAAACAGTTACCAGTTTTTTTTCTGACAGACAGGGTTGAAGAGGGCTGCAGTGCTCTTCTTTTGTGCCAATCAGGAAGGCTAATTGAGTAATTTAAAGACGAATGAATAGATGGTCTGTGGAGTGATTTATCTCAGTTAGGCGTGTGCTTATCTCATGTCGGCCTGTCTGTGGAAAGGCATGGTCGTCTCCGGGCAGACTCTTGGCAGCAGTGAAAGAATGCACTGAAAATGGAAGGGTTGAGAATGGTGTGTAGACCTTGGCAGACAAGTGAGAAATGCGTTCATTCAAAAGTTGCAGATTCCATTGAAAACAATGTAATGCCCTGAATGTTTCGGGGAAATCTGTGGAGGCAGACATATTTGTGATAAGGGAGAGAGCCACATCAGCTGTTCTGAACGATTTATGTGTAGCTGACAAAATAACTATTTTATTAAATATGTGTGTGTGTGTGTGTGTGTGTGAACATTTCTTTTTTATTACATAAGCAGCAGTGCCTTCAAACTAACCTGGCAACAATGGGATTTTGATTCCAAAAAAATTGCTTGTGTGTTAGGACCAAAAAATTGCTTGTTTGAAATACCACCAAAGCAGTGAGGCACATGGGAAATCCACGGTGATACTGGTGTTGTTCAGTGGTGTCATAAACCATAATCCCACATAATCCCTCACAGTTTCCATGGCTGCAAATGGCATTCTGGGAATTCCCACAGGCAACTGTCCTCTTATACAAGCTTGTGGCCCACTTCCAACAACCCTCTAAAGATTTAAAGGGCCATGACCCACAGACATCAGTGAAAGGGATACTGCCTCAGACAACTATAGACTCAATGTTGCCCAAGCTGTGTTTGCAGACAGGGCAGGGGTCTTCCTGGTTACTTTGGAGTTGGGAAGTGGAAAGCTACTGTTGTCAGTGCGATGCCTGCATCAAACAGAGCAGAGTGGACCCCTTTCCTGTTACCGATCAGGGAAACAAATACGCCCTCACAGCCATGGACAACTTCACAAAGGCGAGAGGCATATGCAATCTTCAATCAGACCACAGAGGCGTTGGTAGAAAGGCTATTTCAGGGAGCCTGAGCAGCTGCATAGTGACCAGTGGAGGAACTTTGAAGCTCTGGTGTTCAGCGGGGTCTGTAAGCTACTGGAGGATGACTCGAACTACACTGCACCCCCCCAGAGCGCTGGCCTCCTCGAGCAATTCCACTGGGCGCTGTGCATTTCATTAAAGTTTATTCTTATTTACTTATTTAGTTTACACACCGCATTATACATTTTATCACTTTACCTTTGAATCACACTGCGCTTGGAAACTGAAATAGCAAAGCCTTCACTTTATCGTTGAATATAACCAGGCCAAACATATTGAATGGATAGAACATTGTTAATCAATATTGATATTCATTAAAATCATTAAAATGAAGTGTAGTTATTTGTTACTTTCGCATACAGCAAGCATTCAAAACCAATAGCTAAAGACAGGATTTAAATCATTTTAAAAATGATTATTAAAACAGGTTTGAAGCAGAAATGTCCTCTCTTTTACTATATGAATCCCACATTAGCTGTTTTACTCAATGACTGCCACTGAGGGGCTTGAACACCAATGATGGGGACATCTTACAAAAGAAACTTAGCCCTGACCACAAACTTAGCCCTGAGCCTGGTATATTTCAGTCATGGTCAATATTATATAAGATCTACACTTTTTTTTCTCTGGAGCTATTTGTAATGTTACCATAGGGTATGTAACACTATGTACTATTAGTGTACTTTCACAACAATGTGAAATTGTGTGACGAAGTAATGAAGTTGAATGTTTATGGTACTGTTAGTATCAGTATTTATCATGCTAAGTTAGTGCTAAGACAGAAAGACTGGGTGTCTTCTTTAGCTGATATTTTGGTGAATTGATGCCCAGGAAAAACTGACATTGACTAGGTGCTTTTCTCCTGTTCTGAATCTAGTGCTCTGTGCAGAAAGCTTCCCCTTCCTCTGCTAGCTAATTTAAAAGCTCCAATCCTCATTACCCAAAGACTTCTTAAATCAGATTACATCTCTGCTCGGAAATGAGTGAGCAGCAACGTAGCCATCTGGGCCTTGTCAACAAAGGAAGCCTTGGGCCCCTTTGAGGAGTCATATGCAAAGCTGCACTAATTTTACATGCTGAAAAAAACAAACACCAAAAGGTTCTGGATTGTCTCAGATCCAGGGATGATAGCAAGGGTGAATGCGAAGGAGTCCCCATCTGTAGTAAGATCAACATTTAGAGATACGTGATACCCAAACACTGTAAACATGGACCCAGCCTTTGTGTGATATTGATACACCCATAATGTGGAGCCCGTGTTCATGATTTGGAAATAATTTTTATCCAGCCGGAAACAAATTTGATTTGATTTGTCTTTTTGTTTATTTTGTCAGGTTTTGTTTTTACGGAACCAAGGATAATACGTAACATTTCCAGATATTCAGCCTTAAATTTAAGCCTTGTAAACTATGAATAGTAACTTTGTTGATGTCAGTGTGCATGGTGTCCAGGGTCTGCCTCGCCTCCTAAGGTGCCTATATCGCCGGGGGCCCCGATTAACGGTGAGCAAAGATTAAGCAAATTGGCCCTGATGCTGCGTGTCTAAAAATAGCCAGAGAGTGCAAACTGTTTTTCAGTAGCTGGGATGCAGGACATGGAACATCGAGCACCTAATTAAAAGCCGTCAATTTAAAATGTAACGTAAGGTAAGTCGTTCGCTATTTTATCGGGCACCAAATGCTTGGTTTTTTAAGTTTTTTTTTTTAAGGAAGTAGAAGTGAAAAGAGTCTTTTTGTAAAGTTGTTTGCATACGGTAAAATATCATCTGACAATGATCTAATTGCCTGAATACATTTATTTGTTGTCATCGGAGAGTGGTTTTCCCTATGATAAGCAGTTGATTTTTAAAATTGTAAATACAAAAGGCACACACTGAGTTTTTGTTTTATATGCACGGTTTTTTTGTAACCTAATATTCTCTGAAATGTTCGAATGATGGAAACTGGAGCAGGTCCTAAATTATTTAAAAAGCAGATTTAAAGGTTTTAGTTGGAAGTTGGAACCTAAAACCTAATCTAGGTTTGCAATTGCTGGCTGTTTCTGCCTGTCATTCACCTTCTAAAGAATGACTTTCTGATACCAATGAAGACAAACGGAACCATTATGTGAAATTATGAGGGTAAAATGATGCTTAGTGATTAGAGATTCCATCTCAATTCTCAAACCCCGTTTTTGCTATCTGAGGATTGTTTGATTGATTATACAAAGAATGCGATGGCCTTGGCTCTTCTCTGTATCTGATTGATCTGATGAGTCAAGCAGTCTGGAACAAGAAGCAGTCAAAAACAGATAACAGCTGTGATCAAATATGGCTAAAATTTGATGGAAATGCTTTTAGATTTTTTAGAAGAATGTAATTTAAACATTTTTTAAACATAATTTTGTGTCACTACCTTGATGACAACCATGGGATTCATTTAATGTCCCCCCCAGACAATGACTCGCAAGTGCTGATATTTAAATATCTTTGTAGTAGAGAGGAAGGATAATTACATACTTCCACATTTAATGTCTAGAATTTTGCAACACTCAGTTGCATGTCTATGCAACTTACATACATATTTTTAAGGAAGGGAAAACTGTCAACACAATTATTTATTCAATTTATTTCATACAAACAATAATTTAGCATACAAAAGAATGTGCTCTTTTTTCTTTGTGTAGTGAAATGCATATCATGTGTATTGTGAATGTTTATAAGCAACTTTTTATGTACAAAGTAAATTGCATCCAGCATAATTAACAGCAGCAAAAATGTATGCTCTGCTCAGTAGACTACTCTATAATGGTTTAAGTATAATAGTACTCAATTTACAGTAAGAACGAAGAAGGAATAGAATAGTATATTTTACTGAAGTTTCTTCTCTATATTTTGTTAAGGACAAGTTAACTGTTGAGTAGATTATAGCCAGCCAGCGAGCATGAGTGACGTGGGTCCCCAGAACCCACCTCAGCTAGACCAGTCGTCCGGGAGCGGTCCCATCATGGTGTCTCGATACACGTTTCTCGCGGGTCCCCAGAACCCGCCTCAGCAGGACCAGTCCTCTGGGAGTGGTCCCACTGTGGCTTCTCGACACCCATTTCTCCCAGACCCCTCCAAGCGTGTCTGCTTCTACAAGAGTGGAGACCCACAGTTCAGCGGCCTTCGGATGGTGGTCAACAGTCGCACCTTCAAGACCTTTGACTCCCTGCTGGATAGCCTGTCCAAAAAAGTCCCCTTGCCCTTCGGAGTGCGGAACATCACCACCCCACATGGGGTCCACGCTGTCCGCACCCTGGAGGAGCTGGAAGACGGGAAGTCCTACATCTGCTCGGACCAGAGGAGAGTCAAGCCCATTGACCTAGAGGCGGCCAGCAGAAAGCCACCGCCATGGTCTGGGGCCCGTCCGGTCAGTGCCCGGCGTCGGGCGATTCAGCTGGCCAGGCAGAGCGTAGCCAGGCCTAGGAGGCGGGAGGATGCAGTGGTAGTGCGGACGCCCAGGAGACTGACCGTCTTCAGAAATGGAGACCCCAGCCGCAGGCACACTGTAATGCTGCAGAGGAGAACCACTCAGACTTTCGAGTCCCTGCTGAATTACCTGTCCCAGGTGATGCAGTTCCTGGTGGTGAAGCTGCACACTCCAGATGGGAGAAGGGTAGGACAGCCTTTGTGTTTGAGTGTGTGCATCAGTTAGTGAAAGTGTGTGCATGTGTGTGTGTCAGTGCTTGTGTGAGTTAGTGAAAGTTTGTATGCGTCAGTTAGTAAAAGTTACTGAAAGTTTTGTGAATGTGTTTGACTTTATGTGTGCGTCAGTTAATGAACGTGTGTGTGTGTGTATCAGATGTTGAGTGGGGACTCCTAAGTTTTTATTCATGAATTAAATACCTCAACTGATGATTGATACAGTCATTTTTCTTAATAAGATTGTTTCTAAATAAGACCTCTGCTAAAAAATCCCTGATAGCAAAGTTTAAGAACAAATAGAACAAATTCGATTCAGGGTCATGGGGCACCAGAGCCCATCCCTGCAGATACAGGTTGTGAGGTAGGGTACACTAAGGGCGAGACACAGTTCATCTCTGGGCAGGAGACACCAACATTTGAATCTTGACATCTAAAACTGCCTCTTTATGTCGCAGGTTGACAGTCTTCCAGCACTGATCCTGTGCTCTGGGGTGGTGGTGGCCGCAGGTCGTGAACCTTTCAGATCAGGCAACTACGATTATCAGCAACCCACCCTACCATCACGGCTGGCTGCAATCTCCAATCGCATGCCACCAAGGAAGCTACCACTCGTGACTAGTGAGTGCCCTCGTGACTAGTGAGTCTGTCGAAGTGCAGACCTTTTCAACAACTTTTTGTCTTTTTTCCAGAGGTATAAAATATTTTTTCAAATATTGATTGATTAAGGTTGCTGTGTAAAGCACATATTTAACATATATCGGTCACTTCGTCGTCAATGCAAGAGAAGATTAATTCAGGTTCTCGGGTGTTGCTAATGCCAGTAATTCCTTTCATGACCTAAATAACTTCCATTCTCTAGTGCGTTGAAAGTAAACGAGTCAGGGCCCGGCATATATTTAGTTTCTAGCCTGTTTATTGCTGATATATCTGTATGTATCTGATGTATCTGTTTTTTCAAATTTCTTATTCTGATTAGTTTTCTCTTTCTTTCTCCTTGGACTCTCAACCCACTGACAAAACAAACTCCAACGCCTCTTCCTTTTACATTGGATTTATCTGCACACTCGATTGGTTCCATTGAACTTACATAAAATTATCTACCTGAAGGAAAGAAGAAATCGTCATCCAGTAGCTCAAAGTCGAGGACTTTTTCTCCATCTTCAGAGCGGTACTTTATGAACCAGATCAATAATTCCATCGCTGAGAGCTTGTGCGACCTGCCTAGCTACCCCATGGGGTCTGTAGAGGAGGAGACTGACGACCTTCTGGGATCTTTGGAGGCGGAGGACAACCCCGGTGTGGCTTCCGACGACGACATCGAGAAGTCCTTCCGCGTCAATCAGGACGGCAGCATGACAGTGGAGATGAGAGTTAGGCTGACGATAAAGGAGGAAGAGGTCATTCACTGGACCACCACGCTAAGCAGGACCAGCGTAGCCAATCAGCTCAAAGAGGGCTGGGTTCTCCAGCAAGAGTCAGATTTAGACTCTCCGGATACAAACAACGTTGTGTCCGGATGTGCCAACAATGACCCAGAGGCTAAAGGTTATGACTCCAAAGAGGAAAACTGTCCCTCGCCAATGGAGAACCGGAACTCCAGGGAAGAGGGAGTGGATGAAATGTGTACAGGAGAGGCCGTTGTGGATAGGTCCTCTTTTGGAAGGGTTCCAACCCCTGGGCCAAGAAGCATTAAAATTAAGCAATCATCAGTGGAAAGTGTCCATTCAGCTTCAGACTCAGAACTAAAGCAAGCTTCATCAAACAGTGTCCATTCAGCTTCAGACCTGGAGATAAAGCAAGCTTCAGCCAAAAGTGTCCATTCAGCTTCAGAACCGGAAATTCAAGAAAATATGGTCGGCACATATTCTTATATCGAGGAGAGCGCAAATGGTGACATAACAGAGGAGTACTGTATGATAAGGCAGTGCAACAGTCGGCCCATACCGAAACCCAGGAAAATCGTATCCTGTGATATGAGTAATGGTCTTAAGTCCTTGGGCGTGGCAGAAGTTCTTCAAATACAAAACAATGGAGAGGAAATCACAGAGACAGTTTTACACATTTATGAACAACAGAGTTGTCATGACAATTTCTTTGCTAATACACAAGTTAGAGTTGGCAGTCGATCTGTGTATGGATCAATGTACGGGCGACCAGCCTCTTCAGAAACTGCTGCACGTTCCTCAAGCAACGACTATGAGGTGGAACTGCAGAGGCCATTCACAGCTTCCCAATCTCTTGGATGGAGAAACACAGATGGCTATTCTCTACCAAAACACAAAATGTCCTCCAATGATAGGGAATTTCGGCAGGTGTTGCCAGAAAAAGCTAAGGGTGGCTTAAAAGGTCAAAGCGTCGGCCAAGTTAAGACAAAGGCCATGAGACCAAAAGTAAAAAAGAACAACACTGCATCCCTTAGTGTGAATTCAGACAAGAAGCGAAAGGAAAGCAACACTGACATGCTGAAGGAGAGCAAAAAAGTGAGAACGGACATTTTGAGCCCCTATGGCCAAAGACTGAGTAAAAGAAAAACGAAGAAAGGAAATGGAAAAGTCATGGCTGACAATAAGTCCTCGTCTAAAAATACTCACACTTCAAATATTAATAATTCTAATTTATCTGAAAACACTTGCAAATTAAACATTGATATTTTGAATTTGTCTGAAAATACCTCTGTATTAAACATTGACAGTTCGAAAAGGCTAAGTTCAGACAAAGAACTGAATCTGATTCATGAGAAATCTTTCCAAGACCACGCTTACAATGCAGATACAAAAGAGACTCCAAATTCCATAAGGAAAAACTTGTTAGACGTCTTGCCCACCATGGCTCCAATGGACGTAAGAAAGGTATTTATGAGGCAAACCTCGATGCATGAGGACAGAAGGAATGTAAAAGAAACTCGAGAACTAACGGAAAGCATCTCGTGGCCTGCTCTGCACTCCTCACATGCTGTTGCAAATGAGTATGTGGAACACTGGCTAGACAATATTAATCTTGAGCTAACTCACGCTGATGCTAACATGGAACCTACGGTAAACTTTCAGATCGGAAGTGGGGACGAAAGTTCTTCTGAGGAATCAGAATTAGAACATGAAAGAAGCATGCCCATCACAGAGGAACAACAGTCCCATGTCACCACAATGGAGAAGCAGGGTGACACATCTGAGAAAAATTCACACAAAGAGAAGAGCAGACGATCTGTCCCCATAGCGGAGAAGCAGGATAACAAGTCAGTGGTGAAAACTGACATTTTGAGACACCGTGGCCAAAGGCTGAGTAAAAGAAAATTGAAGAAAGGAAATTTACATGGAAAAGTCATGGCTGACCTTAAGTCCTCATCTAAAAACCCTCGTGCATCAAAAATGAACAATTCTAAATTGTCAGAAAACAGTCACGCATCAAAAATGAACAATTCTAAATCGTCAGAAAATATTCGCGCATCACAAATGAACACTTCTAATTTGTCAGAAAACACTCGCGCATCAAAAATGAACAATTCTAAATCGTCAGAAAACATTCGCGCATCACAAATGAACACTTCTAATTTGTCAGAAAACCCTCGCGCATCAAAAATGAACAATTCTAAATCGTCAGAAAACATTCGCGCATCAGAAATGAACAATTCTAATTTGTCTGAAAAGCGCCACGGATCTAAAATTGACAATTCTAAATTGTCTGAAAATACTTGCACATTAAACATTGACAATTCTAATTTGTCTGGAAACACTTGCAAAATAAACATTGAAAATTCAAATTTGTCTGAAAATACTTGTGCATTAAGCACTGACAGTCCGAAAAGTCTATGTTCAGACAAAGAATTGAATTTGACTCAAGAGATATCTGTCCAAGACCACGCTTACAATGCAGACACAAATGCGACTCCTATTTCCATCAAGAAAAACTTGTTAGACGTTTTGCCCACCATGGCTCCAATGGACATCAGAAAGGTGTTTCTGAGGCAGACCTCGATGCATGAGGACAGAAGGAATGTAAAAGAAACTCGAGAACTAACGGAAAGCATCTCGTGGCCTGCTCTGCACTCCTCACACCCTGTTGCAAACGAGTTTGTGGAACACTGGCTAGACAATATTCATCTTGAGCTAACTCACGCTGATACTAACATGGAACCTACAGTAAACTTTCAGATTGGAAGTGGGGAAGAGAGTTCAACTGAGGAGCCAGAATTAAAATCTGAAATAAGCATGCCCATCACAGAGGAACTTTCCCATGTCCCAAGAGTGGAGAACCAGGGTGACACATCCGGTGACGACTCACTTAAAGGGAAGAGCTTGAGCTGTGTCCCCAGAGTGAAGAACCAGGGTGACTCATCAGGTGACGACTCACTTAAAGGGAAGAGCTTGAGCTGTGTCCCCAGAGTAGAGAACCAGAGTGACACATCAGGCGACGACTCACTTAAAGGGAAGAGCTTGAGTTGTGTCCCCAGAGTGAAGAACCAGGGTGACACGTCAGGTGATGACTCACTTAAAGGGAAGAGCTTGAGCTGTGTCCCCAGAGTAGAGAACCAGAGTGACTCATCAGGAGACAACTCACTTAAAGGGAAGAGCTTGAGCTGTGTCCCCAGAGTGAAGAACCAGGGTGACACGTCAGGTGATGACTCACTTAAAGGGAAGAGCTTGAGCTGTGTCCCCAGAGTGAAGAACCAGGGTGACACGTCAGGTGATGATTCACTTAAAGGGAAGAGCTTGAGCTGTGTCCCCAGAGTGAAGAACCAGGGTGACACAACAGGTGACGACTCACTTAAAGGGAAGAGCTTGAGCTGTGTCCCCAGAGTGAAGAACCAGGGTGACACAACAGGTGACGACTCACTTAA
>JAOYSI010000007.1:878639-905114 GCA_025775065.1 Hiodon alosoides
AGGAAAGAGCTTGAGCTGTGTCCCCAGAGTAGAGGAGCAGAGTGACTCATCAGGAGACGACTCACTTAAAGGGAAGAGCTTGAGCTGTGTCCCCAGAGTAGAGAACCAGAGTGACTCATCAGGAGACGACTCACTTAAAGGGAAGAGCTTATGTTGCACATCTCAAAGTGCATCTACAAAACCAACCACAGGCGCAGCCATAGTGAGATCACGGAAAACACCCAGCAGGTTTCCAACAGAAACGGAGAAACGTTTTACTTCCAGAATCGAACAGTCGGACATGGAGCATGTGTTACAGCAGCTATGTTCATCGATTCAAACAGTAAGACAGGTTTCACAGCACAAACGGCCCTCTTGCTTAGAAAAGTCGCAAAGCCTGCCGGACTTTACCTCCCATTTGGTTTCTACCTTTGGGTCATCTTCCAAAGCGCTCCTGGCATTTTTGTCAGTGATGACCTCAAAAGAAAGTGTTAACTTCCCAGGGCATCACATGCTCGCCAAAAGCGAATGCTTCACCGAGGCTTTAAAAATGATGGAGTCTCTGAAACGAATAGCAAGTCTGGAAGACGCAGATGAAGTGAAGGTCAGTCTGACAGATCTGCAGAAGTCCACATCCTCAAAATTAATGCAGAGTTGGAGAGACTTTCAGGAATTCAACGACAGGGCTAAAAATCCCAGCTTGTCACCTGATGAGTCAGAGGATGAATATTTATTTGAGGCATGCCCAGAAGACTGCAGTAAGAGTGGAGAACAGATTGAGGAACAGCCGTTTTATGTTCAGGAGTTAACGGAGGAGCTTGGCATATCTGAAAAACTCAAGGATAGGCTGTCAGCAAAAGCTAATCAAGAAGAAAAACGAGCAGACTTCCCTGAATCAATTGTAGAACCAGAAGAAATTCACTTCTCAGGACCAACAGATGACATAGCTGAATCTATCACTGAAGAGGGCATCAGTGCGACTCGAAATATCATATACAATAAATGTGAAGTAGAAGGGGATAGCAATGTCAAAGAGGTGCCTAGCTGTGTAGAAAAGGGAGCAAATTATATAGATGAGCATATAACCTATGTGAAACAGCAGGATAATTGGAGAAAAGTGGATGCTAGTAATGTACAAGAGCAATATAGTTATTTGAAAGGCATGGCTAGCAAAGTAAAGGAACAGACTAGTCATTCAGAAGAGGAGGATAATTATAATAGGAATCCAGACAAAGATCAGGATAACTGTGAGGAAGAGGAGACTAACTTGGATGGAGAGCAGATTATGAAGGTACAGAAGCAGGGCAAATGCTGTAATGGAAAGCAGTTTAGCTATGAGGATGAACAGGCCAGCTCGGAAGAAGAACTGGACAGCAATGAAGAGGAGCAGGATTGTTGTCTTGCACGTGAGACTAGCTGTGACAAAAGATGGGTTGGCTTTGAAGAAAATCAAGTTAGCTATGCAGAAGAGCAAATGAGTACTACCAAAGACGTGGAGGGTTATGCGAGAAAAAATGCTAACCGTGTAGTGGAGAGGGTTAGCATTCAAACATTTGCAAAAATGGATGTGCCTAGATTATCAGAGGCCGATGGTCTAACTCATGCATCTCAGCTCTCCAAGCCGGCTATGAGAGAGGAATTAATGAGAGAACCCTCTACGATGTTCATGGCACATGAAGCAAAAGGTTCACAGCTCCATACGGATTGTAAAGAATTTAAAGAGCTGACCTTCAACAGCGTATCTCAGTCTGTGAAGACACTGCAGGAGTTAATGGACTCTGTGAATTCCGCTCCACTACCTTCCTCATTAGCTTTTAGCTACGACTCCAAAAACAGCTTGAAGAAAGAGTCTGAAGGAGCCAGAGTCAAATCAATAAAGGAAATGTTTTTAGCCAAAAGCAACGTCGACGTCCAGTATGGTCACAAAAGACTGTCAAGCCCAAATACATCAGACCTCTCTGACTATAGACCAGAAACCTCAGACAGTGGGGGTAACAGATCCCAGACATCAGAATTGTCTACCGAAAGTGGAGAGGACGACTCCGGCAGGAGCTCCATAGCCAGAGGTTACGTCAGAAGGACGATTGAAAGGCTCTACGGGAAGAATGATGGAAATACCAAAGATATTGTCAGCAAGAGACCTCGATCTGCAACGAAAACGCAACGCAAAGATAGCCCAGGGAAGAACAGAGTGGGGAGCGTCAACCCCTTCCAGGAGGCAAAGTCTAAAGTGATGGCTGATCTGTCCTACTTCAACGCCACCGGCACTCTCGACGTGTGCGCCGAGGCCACGCAATGCTTTGTCCTCAATGCACAGATGGACATATGTGATGGTGTCGTTATGGACAAAGGGCCATGGTTCTTCAAGGAGAACCATCCTACCGGAAAGTCTCCACCAGACATTGTGTTTTGCTCAAACAGGAGCACAAAAAAACCCTCAGCCGACAGTGGGCAGGAGAAAGAGATCGACAACGTTCCTTACTCTTACTTCGGGATTCACCAGTCTCCCTTAGCTGTCATATCATCCGCTGAACTCGAAGAACTCTCCAAGCCGGCAATGCCGAAATTTACGTACTTCAACCTACCGCATGGCAGCGACTCGGACCCCTTCCAGGATGACCTGAGGGTTAAAAGCAAAAACGAAGAAAAGGTAGATGACTCTGCCGAGAAGAAAAAAGAGAAGGACCCCAAGTCCCCTCCTGCCACCGAGGCCCCCAAAAAGTGGGCGGAGAGAAACGGAAGCCCCTCTTTGGTACCAGCGGAGTTCAAAAAGCCAGACAACAAAGTGCACCCTCTGGTGGTTCCCTCAGTGGCACGGCCTGTGGTCACACAGCCCCCCAGGACACAGGGTAGAACCAGTGGGCCTATGCATGCACAGGACTCCCTGGAAATGCTCCACGTCATGTGTGGGCAATACTGCCCCATACTGTAGTTTTATCCATACTTCCTACCTAAGAAGGAAAGATAGATAGTTCAGCAAATATTTGGTGCCTAATCTTTTTTTGTGTGCATTAATTCAGCTCTTTGGCAGTCAATGAAATTACACTGCCAATGCTCTGTAATCCCTTTGAAAAACGTTTTTTTTTTAAAAACAACAAATAGGTGACTGTGACACCACTCTTTGTTAATCATGTCTGTGCAATCAATACGCAGACTTCTTGTGAAAGAAAAAATGCTGGTAAGCGTTTGTTAATTTATATCACCAGTTGTCAGATATAAATAACATATTTTTATATGGGTTTTATTTGTTTCTAATATATGTTACGTAAAGTCAGACAACTACTGAGGTCGTTTTTTTTTATTGATTTGCTTTCCAATCCACTGGTTTTGTGGCTTTCCAGCGGTTTGACGATTGGCAACGCATTCCGTGCATTATAGTAACCCCGTTTGCTGATGTCACCAGTGAGGGTTTTTTTTAAATAGAAAATCTCTGTGTCTCATATGTACTGTAGTGATATACTCTTGTGTTCCTGTTGTTTTTTCCTCTATATATTTGAAGCTATGTAACATGCAATTTAATGAATGTTAGAATTGATTTAGTTCCATCTTCCATCAGGTATGTGTCGAAAGAAAAATGAAAGCAATTAAAATTAAATGTATACAAGGACCCATTTAAATGTATTCATAATGTGTTCATAATCTCAGTCACATCAGGGAATAATTTTATTCAAAAATAAAATTGCATTAGGTGATTGATTAGTTTACTAATATAATTTAGTTAACCAGATCATTTAGGACATTTTGTCTATTTGTGAGCTTGTATTTTATATTTTAGAATATATATTGCACATTTCAAGCAAAAAATAGTAGTTGGGGAATACTTTTGGATTAAGTGAAATATAATGTAAATGTAATGATATATACTGGGCATTTGAAAGGCAGCTGGAATGTATTATTGTCTTTTAATCATTATTGTCTTTTATTATTAAATAAATTGCTTGTTGTTTTCACCTGTCTGCTGTTTTTGAACTAAACTCATTGTTTTATTTTTAAACATCACAAAATATTTTCACATCCATTAGAAAATACCAAGAAGGTACTTTCTATTGTAGCGAAGTTATCCCACTCCCAGAGACCACCTTATAGTGACTTTCCTCTCGTTGCCTGTGATGAGGAAATTGATCAGGGTGATAGATGACATTGGAAGATATCCAGGTGAAAAATGTTGGAGGGCAAAATGGCTCTCCCTGCTGGAGCCATGATAGACTCCTGTCTTTTTCGTTTGCGTTGAAACAATTGTATGAGAACCCAATTAGTGTATGAACCCCAGCTAGTACTACCCCAGCACCTACTTAGTGCATGGCCCTTGATTATGCCAGACCCTCGCGCTAATAGTAAACAACAGAACGACTACTTTGTTTATTTGCCTGGGAATGCTGCCTAGCAGCCCAAGCATCATATATTGAACTGATAAGTTTAGTCCACAAAAGATACAGTATTTTTTTTACTTTTGTCATTTACTTATTTAATTTTATATAATAAAGTACCTGCAGAACCGCTAGTTTCTACAGTACGTATGTTAAATGTTTTCCTACAGTACTTTATAGACGTGTTCTAACAGTACGTTATAAACGTGTTCTTACAGTGCATCGTGATAAACGTGTTCATACAGTAGTTTTAAACATGTTCCTACAACACATTATAGGAAACGTGTTTCTACAGCATGCTATAGACGTGTCCCTACAGCACATTATGAAGAACGTGTTACTACAGTACGTTACAGTCGTGATAAACATGTTCCTACAGTATGTTACAAACGTGTTCCAATAGTGCGTTGTGATAGACGTGTTCCTACAGTTTATACAGTAAAATTATATATTTTATTTGGATGATTAGAGCACTGTTGTGTTAAAAACTTATATTTTAAAGTTTACCGAACTGAATATTTGTTGAATTTTTAAGGCTACCTCTCAATCTAAACCAATTCCAATACCTCATTCACTACATAGTGAATGTATGTATTTCAACTGTGCATTAAATTACATGGATATGAAAGTGGGAATTGTTTTAAATATTTCCCTTGTAGGCAGTATAAATGCATATATATGTATATATTTTTATTTATAGAGAAAATTATATTATTTTCTTATTTTATATATTAGAAATGTTGACTGTTAAAATAAATATTTGCCTAACATTAAGGTACTATACTATACCAAGAATTACATTTTTTAAAGTGTAGCCCTGTAAGGCTCCATATCGTGAGGCCCCATAATGTGTGGCCCTGTAATGTGATTCCCCGTAATGTGTGTCTCTTTTGTGTCCCGGCATCTGAGGAAGTTTCTCTGTTGACCTAAGCCTTTGTTATTATCTTGTAAGTGGCTGTGTACTGGCCCTGTGTTGTGACAGGAGGCCAGAGGAATGTGGGAACAGGAGCCAGTGTTTATGTTACTGTCTACAGCATGGATCCTCAGTTAGTTTACACCAGGGGCAAGCAAGTTTCAAAGAACGACACACAGCACATATTGTTGTAATAGCAATAAAAAATGTATGTATGTGTGCATTTAAGACCCACAAAGGTGGGTCTGTAGTTAATGCAACTTAAACACACATTTACACAATTCACAATTGTAGGCATTGTAAGTTTGGGTAAATGGGAAAATACTTTCAACATTACTAATGTTTTGAACTCCGTGCATCTGAGGTAGAATTGTTCTTTCCAGTCAGTAACAAATTCAGGAAAGACACTCTGGTCTATGGGCTTGTTTGGCAATAGCAGGTGTGTAATGTCATATACACCACATGGGTCTGAGTTCTATTGAATTAAATGGACCAGATGTTTCAGCCATTGTTTTCGCATGTATCTCAAGAAAATACTTTTTGCTAGACGTCGTGCAATTCGAAAGGACATTGCTGTTGCCTGTACGTTTTCCTGTACGGATTCTGTTTTATGGATAGGAAGCACATCATTTTTGTAAGAAGTAAAGCTTTCTATTTGATATTTGAAGGGGTTTGAATTTTGTCATTAAAACGGCTATGCTTTGTTTAATAAAACTGACAAATATTTTCAAAAAATGACATTTTAATATAACGAATTATAATCTAGTTATATACACTCACTGGCCACTTTATTAGGTACACCTTGCAAGTACCTGGTTGGACCCCCTTTTTCCTTCAGAACTGCCTTAATTCTTCGTGGCATAGATGCAACAAGGCGCTGGAAACATTTCTCAGAGATTATGGTCCATATTGACGTGAAAGCATCACGCAGTTGCTGCAGATTTGACGGCTGCACATCCATTGAGATCTGGTGACTGTGGAGGCCATTCAAGTACAGTGAACTCATTGTCATGTTCAAGAAACCAGTTTGAGATGATGTTAGCTTGTGACATGGCGCGTTATCCTGCTGGAAGTAGCCATCAGAACATGGGTACACTGTGGTCATAAAGGGATGGACATGGTCAGTAACAATACTCAGGTAGGCTGTGGCAATTAAACAATGCTCAATTGGTAATAAGTGTGCCAAGAAAATATCCCCAACACCACAATACCACCACCACCACCAGCCTAAACCGTTGATACAAGGGAGGGTGGATCCATGCTTTCATGTTGTTTAGGCCAAATTCTGACCCTACCATCTGAATGTCGCAGCAGTTATTTGAGTTACTGTTGCCTTTCTATCAGCTCGAACCAGTCTGACCATTCTCCTCTGACCTCTGCCATCAACAAGGCATTTCCGCCCAGAGAACTGCACGTGAAAATCCCAGTAGATCAGCAGTTTCAAACCAGCCTGCCTGGCACCAACAACCATGCCATGTTCAAAGTCACTTAAAGCACCTGTCTTCCCCATTCTGATGCTTGGTTTGAACTTTGAACAGCAGATCGTCTTGACCATGTCTACATGCCCAAATACATTGATATTAGATATTTGTGTTAATGAGCAGTTGAAGAGGTGTACCTAATAAAGTGGCCGGTGACTGTAATTCATAACGTTGCATAGCTAACCATTTGACTTCTCCTAAAATGTAAATTAAAACATTATTGTTATTGTTTATTGTTACATTATTAATGAATTAATTGATGTCGTCCAGCTAGCCCAGTGGTGTCATATGATAAACTATTAATCAAGCTTGCTAACATTGTAAATACATCTTATAAAACAGCTAACATTAGCTGCAAAAAACAGGAAAAAAAAAAAAAACACCTGATTTGTAAACACTAAAATCGCTTAATTTCTTTCCCGTTCCCTAAGTAAGTAGTCAGCTTAATAATTTAGCCGGCACTTGGAACACTATCATAGCGGGGCAGAACAAAACCAGAATTCTGTCCATTCAAAATTAAGAAGTTTCTTTTCGTTTTTTTTTTATTAAATTACTGACTAAAACACCCAATATACGCAAATAACCCTTAATAATTGCTTTAATAAACACTAATGGGACTATCAAAACCTCCGACTCCAAAGCGCTACTAACAACCCCTTCGCCGCTATAGGATGGCTACAAACAGAGTTCCCGATTTCAATATGGCTTTAATAACCACTAATGGGACGATCAGGTCAACGTGAATTGTGATAGGATCAATACAGGAGTCCATAAATAGCACATCAAGCTAAACGAGTAAACCTGAGGTCTGTGGTTCGAATCCTGTTCTCCACTGGGTGTCTAAAGGGCTGGTATGCTTTTTTCATTCAATTGACTGATTAAAACATCCAATATACGCTAAATATATGTAAATAAAGCAATTCTGGGACTCGAACCACAAACCTCCAACTTCAAAGCGCAAACAGTAACCCTTTCGCCACTGTAGGATGAATAGAAGCAGGGTTCCCGATTTCTATATGGCTTTAATAACCACTAATGGGACAATCAGGTCAGCATTAATTGTGATGGGGCTATTTCGGGAGTCCCTAGATGGCTCATCAAGCTAAAGAGTTCGAATCCTGATTCCCATGGAATTCATAAATACAGAATTCTTTTTTTCCATTATTTATTCAATTACTGAATTTCAATTTCAATTATTATTTTCTAGAATGTATGAAGGTATTTAAAACTGTTATAGGCTGGCGCGGATCTTCCGTGAGGCTCGGGGGCACCCGCCCTCCTTGTGATCTGATTGGCCACCCCGTGTGCCTTCACAAATTTCATTGGCTATTAGGGATGTTAACCATTATTCGCTTCGAATGGTCAATGTTGGGTGACCCCCCGAATTAAACTGTTCCTCCCCCCTGTGCCCCCTTCTTGAAAATAATCTGGATTCGCCCCTGGTTAGAGGAGAATAAGAAATTGTATGCACGTTGGAAACTGACGTAAATTTGCGTTACGTCATTTCACCAATACGTGTGTGTAACTCAAATCAAAGTGATACAGATACTAGTACAAAAATATATCTATCTACATGTCTGTCTTATGTCCAGATAATATTTTTTATCAATCCAATGGTTTAATTACTTATGTTTTATTTAACTAGTGGTGATATTTTGCGGTTGGGCAGTGTTGATGGACGTGCGGATGAGTCAAGGTGGAGAGCGCCTCCCTGAATGTACGAGTTTTAAGCAGTGGCGGCGCTAGAGAATTATGATTGGGGGAGCTACGGGGGGCTGGATTGTTTATAGCAGGTGCTAAACAATTTTGACGCAACAAACAATAACTAAAATTACTGGGGGTTTGGGGGAGTTTAGATCGGGCTCAGCATTTTCAGGGGGTGCTTAAGCCCCCGCTAGCTTTTCCCTCCCGCCACTACTGCTCGTTCATGAAGATCCGTTGATGGCGGTGTTTAATATTCTACCCAGCTCTTAAAGAGGCCGTCACCACAAAGTCGCCCGTCGCTTATAGCACCACTAGGTGGCGTTCAACCCATCACATAAAACCAAGGCGCTAAATACTGGACTTATTTGGTGCAGAATAAACATAATTGAGATTAACAAAATCCCGGTTTAACCCTGGTTTTACGGTTCAGGAATCCGACCCAGAGAATTATCTGCCCTATCTCAATATCTTGATAATATTACACATGAGTCTGTGGCCAACAAAGAATGACCCTTCTCTCTCATTAATGGATATCCCCTTACAATTAGATCTTTAGATGCTGGCACAATAAGGGAGCCCAGAAACTTAGATAGGTCATTTGCAACCTTTGAATAATTCTCTTTTAAATTTGGCTTACCCAACACTTATCTTCAATAACTGCAAGTAAGATACTCCACACTCAAGATTACCCCATTTTCCCAGTCTTGTCCTCACAATCCCATCTAGATGATGCATTGGTTTACAGTCACTCTTGTCAAGGCAGAATACCTCCAATCACAACAACACAATCCCACCCTAACATTACATATCACTTGTAAAATTAACCAGGCTTTGAAGGACATTTGGGAATCCCGTGGATGACACTGTCTCACCTAGTTCAAGATACTATAATTTTGCACCTTTTTTTTTCTCCAAAAAGCATTTTCAATAATAATAATAATAATAATAATAATAATAATAATAATAATTAATCCATCTGTAATAATGAATCTGGGTTTGACAATAATAATCCTGTAACTATGATGGAAAAGGCCATCACTAGGACAGTATAAATATTATATAACTTAATTAGTTTATTTAATTGACTGTTTTTAGTTGTTAATTGCAGGTACGTGACTTGTTGGATCGGCTAATTGTTTTTTTGTTTTTTTTTAAGGACAGTGCTCAGCTGTGCCCACTTATGCCATTTAAGAGCTGATTTAAACCCAGGTATGGAGTCTGATGAGAAAACTTCAGAGGTGTGTGGTGTGGCTTCTTGGTGCGGTCTGGTGCTGAAGAGTATTTTTTGGTTTGTGCTATAATTTTTATAATTACAGATTTTGCTTTGTGGTTTTACCCTGTTTTGGATCTTCAACCTAATTTTAAGTCTGGAGGCTTTTATGTCAGCTGGCTTTGTGACTGTAACTGTTACCTGTTTGCCTGTGAGAAACTTGTTTTACAATGGTAGTTAAATGTGTGGCAGCAGTCTTTATTGTACTCTCATTGGCTCTTCCTGAGTGGCTATAATGATTAAAAGGTAAACAAACTGTTCTGTTGCATGGGGTAAAGTTGAGTGTCTTATTTGTAATTATGCAGTACTGTATGTGAAGACCTGTTTAAATGATTAAGTCTTTAAAATTGGAAATGTTCTGTATAAATGTAGGCTGTATGTAAGGATATAAGGAACTTATTTGTGTGGGTTTTTTTTTTTTGTTGGAGACATACTGAGGTGGGGATGCAGGGCCTCCTTATAGCAAGGGTTTTTTATGTTCCATCTCAGCCTTGCAAAAACTATTTATCCTCTGAATATAAAAACATTTATGTGCTGGAACTGGCTTGATTTGTTCAAGGTATGTCTGGGTTTTTTTTTTTTTTTTAAGTTGCATTCATAACTTGCCAATTTGGTTTCCAGTGACTAGTGAAACTAAGCATGAACATTTTATATGGTTGTATGTGTATATTTTAGGTTGAAGAGGTTCATAAACTGATTTTGATATATTTATCCTTGCTCAGCTCAAGCATTAAAAAAACTACCACCCTTTACACTGTAGACTAAATATTGAACCATTATAGCTGCCCTCCCAGAAAGACGGAAGTGGATCAGTGCTTTGAGCCAACATCTATCCTAAGTAACAATCAGGCCCTCTAATCGTGTAACACCTACCGTTCAATATTGCCTGTGAAGGAAAAGCCACCTGTAGTGGCCATAAACAGCGTTCACTTGAATATACCAAAAGACTGGAAGAATTTCCTACGGTTCATTTGACAAATTCCGCTTTTTAGACATGCTCATCTAATTGTTCGGCATTAAGCGTGTGCTAATAAGTCGACCATAAGTTTGTTGTTCAGAAAATTATACCAAGAACTTATCTAAACTTACAAAGAAATGATTACGTGGAAAAAAATCTCGAAACGATGAATGTAGCGATCTACGCAATAGAACTAAAACATTGAGCAATTGTACCTGGAGAAATTGTCTAAAGTTCATCCATTAGTGTTGGACAAAACCACTACAGGAAACCTTTCATAATCAATACTTGAGACGGACTTCTAAAACGCTACCTAAAGGGGTTAAGCATAATTGTGCATTTCCTCTGGCACAGCACATTTGTACACAGGGTCTCTTTATAACCATAGCAATAAGTATATGTTTAACGAGAGGCATCACTGGATATATGTCTCTAGCATTGTGTTCATTCAGTATATGCCGATAGCGAAACGGGTATTCTGGCGATAGGCTTTGGCTAAATATTAAGTGCAAGTTACTTATTTCCCCTGTTTCCGTGATTAGCCTTTTATAATACATCATTTAAATCGACACGACTTTAAAAAAAAACCCAACATAATTTTTGTTGGAAATGTAAGTGTTGTATCCCATAACAAATAGTTACCTTTGTAACTGAACAGGCAGCTTGTGGGCAAACATAATGACGTCAGAATTTGCGCCAGCTGGGGCCATTCTCTGCATTTTTTTTCTCACACTAAACATGGCGACATCGGGAAGCTTGTATGTTTTGTGTGTAAAGGGATAAGCGGTTTCAAAAGAAAACCGTTTAACAGTTTAAAACTAATTTCTGTCAAATCGAATAGTACTTTCCTTTGTTCGGTTTTGGTTTAGCGGGTATGAAAGTTTGCGTGGACGATGCTGAGGTCCACCGGTTTCTTCCGTGGGATTGACTGTCCGTTTTATACCGAAAGCTTAAACGGGAGAAGCGACAGCGATAGGTGCAACAGACCGTACTGTCACTTCAGACATAGCAAGCAGAGAAGGGCGCCTTGTAGCCCAGGCAATAATAGAAAAACCAACGATTCTTCCTCCAAACAAAAGGGTGAATTATGTTGTTTATTTTTAATGCACTCATGTAAATGTCAAGGCAGCTTTATAGAAAGACAGACTAGTAGTTTTCCAGTAACATTATACTTGCTTGGATAATCAGTACGTGCTTATTGTGACATAAAGGTGTAACATCAGTCTGGAAGACTCACATTGATGAGAATTGTGAAATGTACCGTAAGCAAATACCAGCAGATATTGTGCTTCTACAAGGGTTTTCTGTATAACGGGTAATACCTCAGTGTTTGATTTAGTTACTTGTTGAGGCACTTTCTCTGCACGGACTTAGAGTCATATGTAACCTTAACTTCATAGGCTTTCCAAAGGTTCTGTCACTGGAAGACATAATCAATATGAGGATTTCTGAGACGTCACGGGGCCTTAAAAACTTATTTGTAATAAAAATCTTTGTAAAATGTTTTGAATGACGATAAGTATTCTTATTCAGACAGTTTCAACTGCGCCATAAGGTGTAACAAGCATAAATAAGGGGCCTGTATTTTGTTTGGAGATGGATTGCAACTGTGGTTCTATCTTTTCAATCAAAGAATACCCCTTCTGAATGTAAGATTGCAGAAGCTATTTAACTTTACTGTGGCATGGATTAAACCTTGATCTAATGGTTAATGTCTCTTTGCAATCTGCAGAGCAAGGCTACGACCCTTACATCCCAGAAGTAGTGAGGCCTGGAGGGCAACCAAATGGGCAACCTACGTCAGTACCGGTGGCTTTGGACCAAGGGGCACTGGAGCTGGAATTGGTCAACCGTGCCATTGAAGCGGTACGCAATGAGGTCGAGCGAGAACAGAAGAAACTCTCACGCATTGGGGACCAGGAATATGACCCCACCGACAGTGGCGTCAAAATGGGTGCGAAAAGGCACAAGCTCGCTCCTCTGGAGTATGATCCAGACAGTTACCAAATAGCCCCGGCTGCCGGCTACAACCCAACCCCCGCATCCAGCAAGTACACCTTGGACTCTGACAACGAGAGCACCTATGCAAGCTCCCTGGAATATGTGCCCACTACCGTCACCAAAACAGCCATAAAAGTCCTGACCTCTCTCTCTCCGACTTCTTGTTCACCCTCTCTTTCCTCCAACCCTCCACCTGTCTCTGCCTGCTCTTCTAGGCATAAGTATACTCTGGATAACTCCAAACCCCCCACGGATCTGGAATATGACCCCCTGTCTAACTTTTCAGCTAGGCCAGGGAGCAAGAATAACAAGAGTCTTAAAGACCAGAGGACCTTGGGTGCCGCAGCAGGAAGGGGAGTGGGTAGCAACAAGAGGCTCCGCTCTGCTGCCATGGAAACGGAGGACGAAGGCTATGTCCCGACACTTAAAAAACCCAGGCTACTGCAGCAGGTGGCAGTCGTAGAATCTCAGAAGTATACTGCCAGCTTTTCAGAGTCCGATGAAGAGAGTTCTGGGACGGAGTACCGGCCGACATCCATCAGCCGCCTACGGAACAAGAAGAACAGTGGTGCGTTCATAGAAGATTGGAATGGGGAAGAGGCGGGGGACAGTGCAAATCCTGCTGGGTTGAAGCAGCAGCTGAGCTGGCAGGGTTCTCTGCAGTGTGACACAAAGGATTCTGAGAGCTCAGCCGGTGGTTTGCTGGATGAGAAAACCGCGGGTAGAAAAGGGACGATTAAAAACAGTCATAGCAAAAGCGGCCGGGCAAGTAAAGTGGGCAGCGAGGAGAGGGAACCCCACAGAAAGGGGGCTGGCGTGAAGGACGGGGGAGGCGGGGATGGCAAGAAGCACGACGCGTCGAAGAAGTCTGGCAAACAGGGATCCAAGAAGGATGGCAAGAGTGAGGGAGGGAAGGTGGACGAGAAGATCCGGTCTGAGGGCGACCACATTGACAAAGGCAGCAAGGAGTTAAAGAAGGTGAAGGGCAATGGAAGGAGCGTAAAGACGGGGAAAGTAAAAAGCGAATCAGAACAGAAGGACAGGAGGGGAGGGGAAAGTCATGCCAAGGATAAGTGTCCCGATCGGAACAGAAAGGAGTCGTCCAGACTTAACGAGATGAAGAACGGGAAGCCGGAGGGCGGCGAGGGGGACCGAGACAAGAGGCAGAGCGGCCATGCTCGGAAGGACAAGGCCAAGAAAGCCGCCGGTCTATCGGATGGCAAGGCACCTAAGCCCCGGACGGAGAGGCAGAGGTCCTTGAGCCACGCCGATTTGTTTGGGGATGAGAGCGGCGAGGACGAGGACGAGGGAACCGTCGTCAGGAAGTCGGCGGCTGCTTTCAAGAGGGGAAGTCTGATGAGGAGGAAGCGGGTGGCTTCGGAGTCTGCCGGCTCGTCCTCGGGCGGCGAAGACGGGCAGGAGGAGGACGACGACGGCGATGTCGGGGTCGATTACACTAAACTGCAGGTAGACCTGGATTTTGACTCTGACCCTATGGAGGAATGCCTGAGGATCTTTAATGAGTCCAAGGATGTGAAGACCGAGGACAGGGGGAGACAAGCAAAGCAGGTATTTCACTCGTTGATCTTCACTGCTGGAACAAATTACTGTTGCTTTTCAGTGGCTGTTGGGCTTCTAAACTTTAGGGGTTTACAGTATTGTTTATAGCACAAAGACTTCTCCTATATGTACCCTTTTAGAAAATAATTTAAAAATTGATTTACGCGGTATTCTTAGATCTCTCCCTCATAATTACTACAATAAGGTCTACAGTTTTTAGTGTTCTATGTTGCCTGGAAAACCATCCCTGTGGTGAAGTCTTTTCTTGCAATTATGAAAGGGTGATGTCCACTAACATCCATGATTTTTGTAGAAGAAGGTCTTCCTGTAAATGTGTGTTTCTGTGGGCAGGGATGAGTTTCATTTTCTGTACGTTCTGCTTCACGTTCGTGTTCACATCCCCCTAATCCTGTGCGCTATCCCAAGTGAACCTACTTGTAGGGTCGCACTTTTCAGTTTCTCCGTTTCTACCCCTGGTTGACAGTGGCGCTGTGCATTCTGGTCCCAAGGCGTCGACGTGGAGCTTTAAGCTGCCCTTGCTGTTCCTCGTAAACTCCACCTTTTCCCCTTTTCTATCTCAGCCTCCGCCACCTAAAGAGACGGAGAACGAGGAAGACACTGACAGCACTTTAACCACGCTCTTCCCAGGACAGAAGAAGAGAGTTTCACATTTTATGACCAAACCGAATGTGAGTATCAGGTTTTGGGGGACACAACGCTCATGGACAACCAGTGTCTCGCCTGCCGCCCGAGTGGCTCAGTCAGTATAGTCACTCGCCCGAGCGCAGACTGAGCCCTATGAGATGGATTTGGCAGGTACCAATTTAGACCACCGTATTTGCCAATGGTGACCAGGAGAGCCACAGTGGCGCCCCATAATTGGCAGAGGGCCGTCTGGGCTGGGGTGGGTAGGAATCGACGGGTGGTCTTTATGTCGTTGCTAACCAGCGTTTCCTGACGATTTTTCTGGGCACTTGCTGGCTGGCTGTGGTCTTGCAAAGGGACGTGCCTTACCTCCAGGCAGGTTGAATAAATGGTATTCCCTATCTTCCAGGCTGAAACGACCGCAAAACCTGTGGTGCGACCCTACCGGAGACCGACCGCACAGGAGATCTGTTACCAACGCATGCAGATTGCACAGCAGCAGGCTGCGCAGTTGGCTGCTGTCGCCAAGATGACCACAGCCACCACTGGCCCCGCCTCTAGCTTTTCTTTGGAGAAGAGGAGGGTTGCACACAGACCAAACCCCTCTGTCCCTGCAGCAAATTCTGGTATTAAGCAATATGGTGGCTTGTCTTCTACACGATAATTACCTCAACTTTCTGGTTCACTGTTCTGAACTGCTTTTGGTTAAAAGTGTGCATGCATCTCTGCCTGTATTTTTTTAACGTAGGGATTCAGGGGGCCAGCAGTTTGTCCCCATCCAGTAGGACATTCACAGGATCCCCGTCTCTGTCCTTGAAAGCACACACATCCGCCAGCATCCTCTCCAAGACAACATCCACAGCTGCGCAGAAGAGGGTGGCGCACACGCCCACGTTGAAGGTAAAACTGGGTCCGTTTAGCTTTGAGCTTCAGTCCGATCTCTGGCTTTTCTGCCGAATGGGATTTCACCACTTCCTATCGTCTTCCTTTTCAGAGTTCCTCTCTGAAGCGTCCGGTGATTCCCACTGAGTTCGGGGCCAAAGTTCCCACCAATGTCCGCCAGCGATACCTCAATATCTTCATTGATGAGTGCCTCAAGTTCTGCCCATCTGAGGAGATGGCCTTCCAGAAGGTGGGGGTCATGTTGCCGTCTTTAAAAAAAAAAAAAACTGTAGGGTTTTTGTTTTGTTCTCCTTGGATGTTGGACTATTGGCTGTTTAAAAGATCCTTAAGTTTGTGTTGTTGTCGGTGTCCAGGCTTTGGAAGAGGAAAAGCTAGTGTATGATCGCAGCAGCAGCCGGAACATCTACCTGAATGTCGCAGTCAATACACTGAAAAAACTGCGAAGCAAGAGTAGCTTGTGTACCTCACCGATGGCCAGTAAGTCAAATATTCTCGCACACCCACAAAGATGGGTGCGATTACACACAGGCTCTCGCACCCATACCTTTTATATCAACCCCTGGATCCTCTAAATCAAGGTGCATGTGTAGACTTGTGTTTATTTGTGTACATTATACCTGTTTGTGCAGCTAGATGTTTACTGAATATTTACAGTATGGGTTGAGTGCCATGCTTAAGGGTACAGCTGCAGGGTGTGGACTTAAACCCAAATACTTTTCGATTGCAATCAAACCCCATAACCACTGTACAACACCCTGCCCCTTTAGAGAGCCCTGCGAAGAGTGCCAACAAAAAGTCCCTGTCACACGAGGAGGTGCTTGGGGGACGCCTAGCTGCTAAAACCAGCTTCACCATCAACCGGACGGGAAGACAACAGGAGGAGGAGCTGACTGGTGATTTATCTTTGTATTTTCCCTTGTCACGGCTCTGAATGTGTAGCAGTGAATGGCGATAATGGTGTGTGTGCACTGTCCGTTCCAGGTGCTACGCTCTACAGGAAGCTAAAGGAATACCTGATGACAGAGGAGCAGCTGCAGGAGCACTGCTACCCCCGACCCCATCCGCAACGCTCAGGTCGGGCCATGGTCTACAACGTCCCGGAAAAGAAGAATGCAGACCGTGAGTGCCTCCGCCAGAGCTGTCTGTAACCACAGCGTCGCACCTGCTGATCCCGTTGTGTCCCCCCCACCCCCCGCCCCCCGCGCCACTCCAGCGTTCTCCAAGGTATGCTGTCGCTGCGGAGCGGAGTACAAGGTGGCCTCCAACGGCAACTGTGTGCGGAGGGAAGAGTGCAACCATCACTGGGGCCGTCTACGGCGGCAAAGGGGTGAGTCCCGAAGTGGGTTTGAAAGGTGAAGGTACTGGATACGGGGTGCTTATTTCCACTACAATTGTGCGCATGTTCTGTAAACTGTGGTTGCTTTCCTCCCTCTCTTTAATCTCAGTGCCCGGGGGATGGGAGACTCAGTACAACTGCTGCTCTGGGGCGGTGGGTTCTCCAGGGTGTCAGGTTGCTAAGGTAACCCTGTTTCAGTGGTTCTATGCACTTGTTCTATTTTTATGGGATCTTTTTTTTTATATAACTGAAAATTTTTTGGTTTCCCTGTAAATATGACCAAAAAATGCTTGGCTTACTTGTTGAGAATATTTCTGTGAGGAATGTTGTTTTTAGCCAATCGGGTGTTTATATTTTTGTAAATATAATTTTTAAGAGCCTTTTGAAGATACCAATCCATGCACTAGGTGGCAGTGTTGTGATAGCCTATCAATTTCTGCTGCTTGTCTCTTTCTTATTGTAGTTGTTTTATTTAAGGTGTTTATATGTCTAAACGCTGAAAGAGGCTGTTTTGTTCTTTTAGCAACATGTGCAGGATGGCCGTAAAGAGGCTCTGGACGGCTATGTGAAAACGTTTAACAAGCCCCTGCCCCCTGATGGTAATGCAGGAGTCTATGCTTTGGACTGTGAAATGGTAAGCTGATTTATAGTTTAGTCTTTCAGTAGAACAGCATGAGAAAAAAAATAGTTTTGGCGCCCCCTGGAGATATGTGTGTAATATTTTGGGTCCTCATATCACTGTGACATTAGGAGTTAAGCCTGTGTGGATCTCATTAGGATTTTCCCTCTGTCGTCTTGTGCAGTGCTACACGAAGCAGGGCCTGGAACTGACCAGGGTGACCGTCGTCAACTCGGAGCTGAAGGTCATCTACGACACCTTTGTCAAACCCGTGAGCAAAGTGGTGGACTACAACACACGGTGGGCCTGTCAAACACAGCTTCTCACCTGTGTGGCACCAATAAGCACCAGCGATTTGCTGATGTAGGAGGGACGTAGACATTTTAGTCAGCTAAGCGCTAGCAGGGTTTAGAGCTTCTGCTGTGTGGGTTGCTTTTTAAATGCATGCGCATGTAATTTTTGCGTTTTCGCAAATTGTATACGGACCTCTGCTTACTTTCAGTGGGACTTGCGTCCCATGTCCTGTTTCTGTGCTTTTGTCCTCAAACGTGTGTCTCATCATCCAGGTTCTCTGGGGTGACTCAGGAGGACCTTGAGAGCGTCACCATCACTCTACGGGACGTCCAGGCTGTACTCCTCAACATGTTTAGCTCTGACTCCATCCTCATTGGACACAGCCTGGAGAGTGACTTCTTTGCACTTAAGGTAAACCTAAAGCGACCAAATTTACACTGTTAGATGAAATGGAAGTCTGGGCACAGAAACGTAAATGTTGGTCCGGACCGGGCTGGGCTGTTCTTCCGCATTCCCCCGCCTCATTCTGTCTGTCTGTCTGTCTGTCCTTCTCCCCAACGTGCCCAGCTCATACACAGCACTGTGGTGGACACGGCAATAGTATTCCCCCATCGTCTGGGCCTACCCTACAAACGCGCCCTGCGTACCCTTATGGCGGACTACCTCAAGCGCATCATACAAGACAACGGTGAGGGATTTAGCTATCAGACGTATCTGCTTGTTGCAGTGTGCGTCTATACCAGGCGGACAATATTGAGATGCTTGTAACCAGGTTTTTTAGTACTACGACAATGCCGTAGAATTTTAGAAAACATTTGTAAATGTGCAATTAAGAATTAAGATGGGGTAATTCTCATGTCTATTGATTTTAGAGGTTGAAATGATGAGAAGATAGTTAGTTAGAATATGCAGATGCCCAGAGGCGAGCACAAAAGTAGCACAAGTTTCATACGGAATGATCACTGAGTGTGGCCAATGACTGATCCCCTGCGGTCTGGTCCTCTCGCTCTCTTCCGTCCGCAGTGGAAGGACACAACTCCAGTGAGGACGCCAGTGCCTGCATGGAACTGATGATGTGGAAGATCCGGGAAGACGCCAAGGTCAAGAGATGACGCGGGCCAGCGGCTCTCCCCCCTTCACCCTCCGCCGAGAGAGCGGGTGTCACCAGGTGTGAGCTAACTCACCTTCTAGCGCCGAAGACTGAGCTCATGTGTCCCATGTGTGGAGAACTGTGACGAAGGACGAGGGGGGAGGGGGAGTGAGTCGGGGGTGGTTGTCCCTATGGAGAAGGGCTGCAGAGAGGCACCATGTCCAGCTGACCCCCAGGTCTGTCGCGTAAGCTCGCTCGCTCGCCCGCCCGCCCACCTGTGTCAGGTGACCTGGTGACACCCACGGCTGGGGTGTTCTGGGAAGCAGGTGTGAAATCAAGTGTTTCTTCTTAGATTATTACTGTCATAATTGTTATTAATATTCACTCTTATTAGTTTCTTTGGCTGAGTCAGCTGAAAAGAGGGTGGGGTTGGCGGGCGTTGAAGCGAGAGGTCAAAAATGCAACAGGAAATCCCTTCTGTGAATTGTTGACTGACCAGGGCATTTAGTATCTTGGCTGTTTGTTTACAATGTCCTGCTGCCCTTCATATTTAAGCCCCTGCACCCCAGCGTAATGGGAAGCTACTGCATCAGTAACATCGGCCAGCTCCTGGCAGAGTGCAACCTTTCAGCGGTTAGGTGGCTGAAGGCCCAGCAGCAGCAGAAGCAGCGTTACCTCCTAGGGAAGGGCTAATGCTGCATACTCAGCCCACAAACTGCGCTAGTTAAAACATTTCTGACAGTGAGCAGAAAGGTCATCGTGAACGCGGGCACATTGTTAGACATTCTTTCCCAGTAGCATCACTGTCCAAAAAGGGGGCTTTGTGATGGAATTGCGTTTTGAGGAAAAAAATAAAGTGTTACTGCCAAATCCCTCCAGGATGGCCACAAGTAATCTGAATGGCCGATGGCAATCTTGCCATACTTGAAAATGCTAAATTGTAGCTCTTTTGGTAGCATTTTGGTACTGTAGTCTCCGATGATGTTGTTTTTGTGGAGGATGCGATGGTGAGGTGATTGAACCAACAGGAAAACCTGAAGGTAAGACAAAAGGTAGAGCCATCCAAGGGGATGCATGTAGTGGTTGTCCCCACTTTGTACTGAAACCACATGTGTGACATAAACATTGCTACTAGGCTAGAACAGCAATGCCCACATTCCCATATATATATATATATATATATATAATTTGCCTCTCTGTGTCCTGTCAGCTGCACGGAAGTGGGTCAGTTGTAGTAGACTCTCTTTCAGAATAGTACTTTGCACTGGTATATTAATTCCTCCTCTGGGAAACACCGCGTACGTATTGTAGGGATGCAATAAAGTCAGACATTATGCCATTTATATTTAAAGAAATACTTGATTAACCTGTACAATCTTGTTTAATGTATAGTAATACTTATAACGACAACAAATACTTGTGCTGTAAATATCCTGTTTTTGTATTTGTTCTTTTCTTTGTTTTTGTTTTTCTATTAAAAACACGAAAAATGAAAAATGACTTGAGGTGTTCCGAGAAATTCCCATTTTGTTCATTTTATTTTGCAGTTAATAAGCGGGATAGTGGGCCAGTCTTTTTACAATGATAACTTGTGATGACAGTGTATTTATTTTAGAGTTTGCATGCGGTATGTCGCGCCTGGACGTAAACATGGTTGTGCTTGTGCGGTTTTCTGCATCTGCGTTGGGACAACGCTCGCTCTGCACATTGTGGCCCGTTTCCTGGCAGGTGTTCGTCTGGAGGTTCTTCTCTCATCAGCAGATGTTTGGTTGGGGGAAAAAAAAAAAAAAAAAAAAAAAGAACTCCGAGCCCCATTATTCTGCTCCACGCCAGGCCTTTGCGCTTGCCTATAGAGCGCAACAGATCACTTGTCTGCACACATTTCCCCATCCCAGGCCAGAGACCCCAGGTATTAAAGACCCTGGTTAGCCAGGATCAATACAAACACAATGTTAAGGTGGCAGGAGGGGAGGGGGCGGCCATGGATTGTGTGTATATCCAGAGTGTTTTAGAGATTTGAGCATGTGGGGCGAGACAGCTTAAAAAACTTCCCTTTCATCATCAAGTTCGATCAGCGAGCTTCCCTCTGACCACTTCTGACTACCGGGGGGGGGGTGGCGCTGGCGCTGGAGGGAGCAGAGAAGGCGCTGAAGACCCCACAATGGGATGACGTCACATTGTCCCTGGTGTGCTTGACCGGCAGGCTGCTCACAGACTGCACCTGTCATTCAGCCACGCTTCTCATTTTCAGGCCTTATGTTGGATTTTTTACACTTGACACTCTGACATCATTACTCTCTGTTTCTCTCTGCCGTTTCCCGTCTCACAAAATAACCAGGTGCAAGAAAGCTGCGGCTGTAAACGTGCTCAGGTTTTTGTAGGTTAAAAACTTTGGGTGTTATTGATCTGTGCGTTACTGATTCTTCTGAAATGTCCAGTCTGTGACATTGACGGTGCAATCTTAGAAAAGAACGGTAAAAGGATGCTCTGTTTTTAAAAACATCAAAGGCAAACTTCTAAATAAACATTTACGTCCCGAAACGGCGTCTGCGTAAAGCACCTAGTAAATGGAGTTCTCAGCGAACGGGCTGAGATTTTGCTCTTGACCTCCTGTGACCTGCAGCAGCCTGGCCTTCATCACTCCGTCAATAACCGAACACGTATCATCTCCCACTGGCCCGGCTAAGACTCGATCCCTGCCTTCATCCTCTTGTCTGCCAATTAAGTTTCTGCTCTTTACTGAGTGTCACACATCGATCGGCCTGTAATGTGATGGAGGACCCCCCTGGTTCACGGGCCACAGAGAGAGGTGGAGGGGTGGGTGATTATATGAAGTCGACACGTGTGCCTTCAATTAAAAGCCTCTTTTGTGACAACCAGCTCTTGCTTTAAACTGTTCTAAATGTTTTGTTAAGACATGCTTCAATTAGGGGTATTTTAAAGGGCATTTCATTTTGTTCTTTCTGCCACAGACTGGGCTATTTCACCTTGGATTTAGAAGTTCTCTGGAGGTAAGCCTCACGGTGGCAGTGTATCACGTTTCCGCTTAGTTGTTCAACTATACTTGCATTGAGCAATCCCCCTTAGACACTCTGTGTGTGTGTGTGTGTTCGGTTGTTTTTATGTCTATGTGCGTGTTCGTGTGGCTGTTTTTGTCTCAGGTCAGCGGTCTCTCAGGCAAGTCTGAGCGTGTCAGTGTATCACAGCTCACAGTGTGAGGCTGGCTCTTGGTGGGGCTTAGTGGGGCCACCACTGACCTGCTCCTCTGTCTCCTTGACTCCTCTGGGTCAGAGGGCAGCCGGCCCCATCGATTTTGCCCAATGAAGAAGTCTTTAGCTCCCACTGGGTCTCTTAAGGCCACCTCTAGCCCATCCCCGAAACGGCAATCCTGAAAGACGCTCAATTGTGTTTTACTCTGATCGATCACAACAGCGTCTTTGGAACCTCTAGTTTAAGCAGCTCTCCCGCAGATAACTGACAACTACAAAGGTCCGTATTTGACAGGCACTTGTCGATACAAATTTCCACTATTGATAAGCAATTAAAGACAGAGAATAAGAGAAAGATAGGGGTGCCTCCGACCCCCTCCCCCAGACATCTGTTAAATGGGGAATCTAAACTAAAAATATAAGGTACTTCTCAAAAGAAAAGAAACGGGGCCCCCCCCCCTTAGCCCTTGGCACCCCTGTTGTTTTTTTTGTTGTTTTTACTGAAATGAAGAACATTGAAGACCATTGAAAATGTATCCATTTGAATAGACTGAAGAAAGAGAGCATTTTGTTACCATTTTTTCTGCTTTTAACAGGGGATGACAGATTGTATTCTTAGTAAAATGGATACACCCAATCCTCTGCCACAAGTCTTGAGACTTCACTTGACAAGCCATTAGCAGATATGCTTTACAACTATTTGTAGCAGAGCTTATGATAACGTTTTTAAAACGTTTTTGGTATATCCGGTTGTCTTAGGTTGGCTGTACTCGTACAGAGAGAAGAGACAAAACCTGATTAGTTACAGCAAATGAAACCATAAAACCAACCCGAAGATAAACTGAAATATTGGCTGTGTACAAATTAAGGTTTATGCAGGTCTAGCATATCAAGGTGTAAAACAAAACACATATATTAGCTTTAGTCCATCACAAAAGTGTTGAATTGTGACATAAGGAATCATATGAACAGCGAAGAGTGCGTTTCCTTTTTAATATTTCAAAGTGTTGGCATATTTATGCTAATTCTATGGAGAAAATATATATATATTTTTAAGTTAGCTCTTTTAGCAGATGGATTTTGGAGGATTTTCTCTGTTTGGTTTCTAACAAGTTGATTTCCAAAGCTACCTTTAAGCTGCATTAAACACTATAGGGAGGACCAGAAGCTGTTATCTGAAGAGTGCTCTCAGTCTCAGGGTCAGATAATCTAGGTTTGTTAGACATTTGTTAGCAATTACAAAAGGCCGGTAAGGTTTATGTTTTTTGCGGAACTCGTAGGCGCCTATTGTTCCCCTCATTGAAAGCATTGTCGTATGTTGTACCCCTCAACCTTGCACCAAACCAGGGCATTTGGTTTTTCCTCAGAAGTGTTGGAGAATTAAAACAGAGCAGAAGGGTGTTATACATCGTGGAACAGTGGGTAGGTTTAGCTAAGACATCCCTCATCGCGAGCTAAAGTGGTAGAGGGAAGGAGATGGGGGGTAGTAAGAGTGTGGATCTCAGGGCGGGGAGGCAGAATACCAAGGTTGGGGAGGGAGGGGGGAAGGCTGGGGTTCTGCACAACCAGCCTCTTTGTGTGGTTTTAATCCCCCCAGCCAACACAGCTTTGGCCAGGTTTCATGATGAAAGTGCCATGAAATAACTACTTTTTTTTTTTTTTTTTTACCACCAGTAAATCTCCCCTAATCCTGAAGGCTGAGGAGACAAAGGCCGCTGGGTTCTAATCCTGGAGCTTTTAATGGGGTTCAGAGACTACGCGCTACAGAGCCTCTTCTAAATGACTTATTTTTATCGGACACTAATATAGCTTGACAGCCAAGAACTGAGAAAAGAAGCAAAGAGGAAGAGAAAGGAAAGAGAACAGAAAAACATTCCAGAATTTTTGCTATAGTGTGACCATTATGACGTACTGTGTTTACGATTGTTTAGCTTTACATTCGATTTTCTTTTGGCCACTGTGTGAATTCACTGACTACATATGTACAGATTGTTTTTGTTTTTTTGTGCCACCCGTGGAAGTTCAATTATTCTTACAATTCAGCCTTCTTTCTGAAACACGGCAGTAGGAAAGCAAACTGTGAGCTCGGGGAGGAGTCTCTTATGCCCCCAAAACAAACTTGAAGTCTTCATCTACTGAACAAACCGAAGAAGCCTAACTTCTTGAATCCCGCTGAACCACCGTTGCCAGTTAAGAGCAGATGAGCACGTCCCCAGTGACCATGAGGTCTCACCTGAAGCTCGGTACTTTGCAACAACTTGTGGCAGTCCGACTCTGGACAATAAATGTTGGATCATAATTTACCCCATTAGTCAAAGCACCGTAGACTTCTTGTCTGTGTGTGCTGTCTATATCAGAGAGATGTGGGACAAGAAGAATATTCCAGAGTTCCGGAAGGAATAATAAAGAATTGTAATGATATGTGTAATAATGATACAGGCGAATTTTGGTAAGATAACTATTTCTTATGGCCCTTGGGTTTATTCCACTATTCCATTCCATTCTGTTGCTACTTTAAATAAATGATATTGATTTCATCATGCTACAAAATGAAGGGAGTACAATGTTAAGTTGGTAATCAACTTGATTGAGCACATTGTTAAATCAAGTCATCTGGATTCTGATCTGTTGGACGTGGCTAGAGTTCCCCCAGCTAGTGTCATTCGTCAGCCAAAGTTTGAAGCGAGAGTGAGTGGTGAGAAAGTGGCCTTTATCGGCGATGCTGGTGGAGACTGTGGGCACAGAGCGCGTGCGCTACACCCACTCTGTCCATGTGCCCCACCCCCATTTCTGTGCTTGGCTGGTGATCTAGGTGCCTATGTAGCATTCTGAGAGGGGCGGGGTGGGCATCCCAGGACTCTTAGATACAACTGATACTCGTGGGAAACACTGGATAACTCTGTATGCTTTGTCTCTCCCCCCATAGCATAACAGAAATGGCCTGAAAAATTACATAGATTCCTAAAGCTCCTATTTGAAAGCCAGTACCATTTTGTTGAAGGTGATCTTATTTGGTCTCAAGTCTGGGCCATCTTGAATATCTTTTACCAGGCTAATTAATTAAGCTGTAGACACTGATAAACATTTTCTTTTTTGTCCAAAATGTTGTTAAAGCACATTGATGGACAGAGATCACCGTGAATTTGACACCAATCCAGTGACATTAGTGTTATTTGACCAAGGGTCTCCTTGATTTAGAATGAGGATACCTTTGCTTGCACATATAAAATATTTCAAACAAACAAACAAAAAAAAAATCAGAACAAAAAAGAGAAAAATGTCTATTGTGCATTACTCCGTTTTTACTCCAATACAGACTGGGGAGCCGTTGAAAGTGATAAATGAATAGGAAGTAAAGTTCTGCTTAACGGGGGCTCAAGGTGACAGCGATAGATGGAGGGAAGTAATTTAAGTAGACAATGTCCAGTTTGTATTCCAGGGGCTGACAGTTTATGAACAAAATACAGATCCTGTTAGCAAAACAAATCGGCAAACAAATAATCCACATCCTTTAAGTAAAGACTCAACCGGTGTAGATAATGGGAGAAAGAGGCAGAACAAAATCAGAACGAGGAACAATCAAAAACTGTTATTTCAATCTGTGCAGCCTCGAAGATTAGCGTATCACATTGTTTTAATTGAAACGCTAGTTTACTAAAAAAAAAGGGGGGGAATCCTTACCGTAAATCTCCCAAGTTCAATAGTTTCTAAAATTTGAGCCCTGGGACCCCCCGCCAACCCCCACCGCCCCCTTTCCCTCTCATCCACCTAATCCAAGCTAATACCGTTCTTTCTATTGGCTAATGGTTGAGGGAAACTGCAGTTAATGCTTCTTAAATAGACGAGGGTGAGAATGGGCCACGAAGAACTTTAATCCTAGCCCGACAAACATAGTAAGGCTACTATGAGATAGAGGAGGCTGAGGCTCAGTTTGCAGACCAATTCGACTGGGCTGTGTTGAAATTGGAGCTACAACCGCTGTTTCCCAGAGCTCGAGAATAAAACCCGCGACTCAGCAAGTATATATATATATATATATATATATATATATTTTTTTTTAATTCCAGTTAAATTAAATTGACTAATTAAGAATCTGTTTTTAGGTTGTATACGTATAAGTTTACGTTTGAACGATTTAGTCGATAA
>JAOYSI010000007.1:905214-949689 GCA_025775065.1 Hiodon alosoides
AAGTTTACGTTTGAACGATTTAGTCGATAAGGCGTTTACTTACATTATTTACATTATAATAATAACATTAAACGTTTGATTACATTTTTTATTGTGACAAATTTAGAATATTTAAGTGGAGGTTAAATCATGAAATTACTTATATATTATATAAAACCATATATATAAATAGTAGTAGTAATGATAAAATCATCAATATCTGTATTCACTGCTCTGGTAGTTTATATAATATATTATATCGATGTTGATTGTTGGTATTCTCTCCTGTAATACAGGGTGTTAAAAATGTACTTCATAAACAATGGACTGTGCTGAATATTACTGCCAGCAACAATTTATTCAACAAATATATAAGTAAAATCATTACAGTCGCTATTCTTAGGATATAAAACTATAATCTGTAAATGTTGAACTGAATAGCATTTGTCTTTCAGAGCTGCCGCTAAAGTATTGAATCTTCGCGATGAATTCTGTGTATTTCTGCGGAGGAGCAAGTGGTGGCAACGGTCCCTATCAATTGCACGGTGTCAACTCATTGGCTGTCCTTTACGACCTACACCACCAGATGGCGGAACAATACCATTCCACATGCAGTCCCTCGTCAGTTCATACTCTCTCAGTTGCTGAAAGGCTGGCAGGTAAGGTCGCAAAAGCAACAAGGAAAATAAATATAGGTTTTTAAATAGCTCAGAATGGATGATGAGAAATGGTGCTTTATGGTTACATGTTACAATTATAGCATCATTTTACAATAAAAGGTTTCACGTTGGATTCTTATTTGAAAAATGAAGTAGACAAATGCATATCTACAAACGCAGAAAACTTTATTCAGTGTTTTTAGGTATACCCTGCTGCAGTTACAAATGCAATAAGACACCGTTGCCTCCTGGGCTAAACTCTCTCTCCCCGCAGAGCTGATCCTGGAGGCGCGCTATGGGAACCAGCAGAAACAGCGCCGCAGTCGTACAGCATTTACAGTTTCCCAACTGCAGGCTCTGGAGAAGGCCTTCCAGCAGACACAGTACCCAGATGTGGGTATGAGAGAGAGACTGGCTGTCTGCATAAACCTACCTGAGGCCCGCATTCAGGTCAGCTGGGAGCTTTTCATCGAGCTGTATTTTATGACACAATTTGCATGGCTTGTGTCATAGAGCACCTTGAGTGACAGTGTAACTGTGTATCTTGTAAAGTGTTTCCATTTCTCTTTACTGTAACGTCTTATTGGGTGAATTTGAAGCATTGCATACAGACACCATGGTTTGAAGGAACAAACATTCTAAGCCTCCCTCTCATCCACTTTTGCACCCGTCCAGGTGTGGTTTAAAAACCGGCGAGCCAAGTTCCGCAAGGGCCAGCGTTGTAGCCCATCTCAGAGGGAGCCAGGCTTGGAGAAACCTCAGCATATCCAAAAAGAAAGGCAAGAAGACCCGACAGGGGATAAGGAGTTAAAGCCTCTCAGCAAAGCGTCTCCTTTCAAGGACATCAGTGGAGGAACTACCGTTTCTGTTCCTTTGAACCCCGGGGGAGCTCACTCCATCCCAGGACTGCAGACTCCTCTGGTTTCTGCCTTTGTAGCCGAGGACACTCATCCCGGCCTGCAGCCACATCTTGCCTTGGGGGTGCTGTCCGCTGGCCTACATTATGCCCCTGCATTCTGGCCTGTTTTCCAGCAGCGTTCTCCCACGATATGTAATAACAGCCTCTCCCTTCAGACTTCCAGTCCAGGCTCCACCCTAACTCTTCACCAGCTGGATCTGTAGTGGAGCTCCAAAAACTCCTGGAGACCTTGGGTGTGTGGACAATATGCATGAACGTGGAAAAACCTAGACATTTCACATGCTGCAGAAAAAGGACAGTGGCACTGGTCATTTATTTTTTCTCATTGGAAGGACTTAGACCAAATAGCCTGGTATCATTTTACAATTCTTTTAATATGCCACATAAACAGGACAACTTTGCTTTGCACTACTGGATATTGGCACTATTCTGATAGCTAGATAGACAAATATCCAAATTATCCAAAGTGCTGTTCTGTTTTGAACGAATTTTCAATATCCAAATTCTAGTTCTGAATTGGCTGCCTCTGCTGGAACCTAGTCTGTTCCCACGGTTCAGTTGTGTATTCTTATTTCAAAATGTTGGTCAGAACTCACAATTTGGTTGCATACTCACAGGCATAAGGGTTAACATGTGGATTAAATATGGGAAGTAAGGAGGAAAAACAAGTATCAATAGGCTGTTTATTCAAAGTTTGGTAATCTAGCAATAACATTCTGCACGTTAAGGCAAAAATTGAGTTTGTGCATTTGATTCCAAGGTGTAATTCCTCTCTATATTTAATCAAGTAATTCGTAGTATTGCAAGTTTTTAAAAATAGATTTCCTTTTAATGCTACGTGTAATGCTTTGCGACTGTTAATGGTATCTAGAACCTGACAGGACGACAGTAGTTTTTAAATTTATGTCAATTATCATAAATGCATAAGAATGTATTTCCCTTACCGAAAGGCACAGGTTTGCCAAATCAGCATTTGCTTCACCTCACTATAATTTGACCTGCTTACTTTTAACTGTGGACGTTTTAGGATCCACATGACAAACATTATTCTGAGGCAATAAATGGAGGAATATACGAAATAGGGTTTAATATAGGTGAAAAACGACCATTTCAATGTACAATATTTCACTACTGGCACTACATAAAGCTGAGAATGTTCAGGTGTTATTCCACTTAAGTGGAATATCTTATATTATATCTTATAATATCTTATTCCACTTAAGTGGAATATCTTATATCTTATAAGGTTATCTTATAACCTTTATAAGATCCTCCCCTTACTGACACCAGTACATAGATACAATAAACTAGACAAACTCGGAAGGACATGTCTTACTGATAACATAAAAAATCTGTCTTGAACTTCTGCGAGTTTCTATCACAAAGTTTTATTTATATAACTGGAGTCGTCGATTAATTTCCCCAATTTGGAATTGGCAACTCTGTATTTTGTATTTTGTCTTGGCAACAGCAAAACCCCACGCTGCGCGTGGTTCTTTCAACCCTCCAGTCTCCCAATTGTTAGCATTTAATATTGCAGGCCACACAGGCTTTTCAGGAGGTTCAACGCCAACTGAGAGGACAGGCACATCCCTCTGAAAGCACTGCTAGCTTTCAAGCTTCAGAGAGCAAACAGAGGTTGCTGAAAATCCCATGCTGACCCCGCCTTACTTGAGACAGTGCTCAGCCAATTGTTTGCTGCTACTCGGGACGCCCGGGTCACAGTCGGCCAATGACATGGTCCAGATTCAAACAGTGAATCTGTATCATTGGGCTTTCGGCACTCGGCCAATCACCTGTATACTCAGGAGCTCATTCTGTGTACTTTTAACAGTACATTTTCTTTTGGAAAAGATTGTCTAAAAATTTAGACTTATCAATTTATACATGGTTAAAATGCGCAACTGGATTTACTATTTCTATAAGTTGTTGCACACTGAAAACTATTTTCTGGTGGGAGGTAGGGAGTACACAAATAGAGCACTACCATGTATCAGTTCTATAACACTAAGTAAATAAAAATAACTTTCTATTTTCAGACCTCAAACACCTGCTTGAATAAAACTCTGAAAACAGTGAGGTATACTGTCTACTGGAAGCACTTATTTTTAAGACAGTTACTGTACTTAGCAACATTAGGCGTCAATGGTTAAAATGTTCTGTATATTATAATCAACAGATTATATTATAGCAGTCCTTTCAACAGAAAACACCTCACAAATACAAATATAGAAATTAACACACACAAATGATTTATCCATTACTTATTGACATCCTTGTCTTGAGTGAATTAAAAAATTAGTCAACTGTACCGACTTTATAAACATTTTACAGCCTACCACCATTACGAGATACTGCACTAGGTCAGGCAGACATGTTTTTTTCGACATCAGAATTTCATTTAATTAAAATTAAATCATAATCAGTAATATTGTTTTTTTTTAAATATTTACCAGCATTGCATGGGTCTGTTGCTATCATTTTAATCTATACCCATAGCCCAGACTGTGCTGTCATATAATACTTCAGCCAATTTGCAAATAATTTTAGTTAAGGTGTTAAGGAAAATAACATTTTGATTAATCTTCTGAGGAAATAATCACAAAAATAATAATCTTACTGGCATTTGGGGTCAGTTATTCTCATTCAACCAAAATAAGTGTTGACATTGAAACTTCATCATTGATGGCTGCAAAATATTGCAATCATTTGATAAAAACCATCGCCTGACAGAACATGGATAATAAATGAAGTAAGTCTCAAATTAGGATAAACATATAAAGTTAATGAAATGATTACACCATGTTGTATATATGAGAAATTTCTTTGAAACAACTTCAAGAGAAAAAATTAGCTTCGAACATGTAGCCTACGTTAAGCTTCTTAAATAGCATGCCTCTGCAATAACGTTGTGAGTTCCAGATTATCAGGTTGTCTGTAGTAGGACTTGCGTTCAGTCAAACCTCGGTTGGTTTAATTTGGTTACATTTAATGTACACGAAATATCTAACAAAATATGTATCAGTCTTATACAAGGCGAAATAATATGTTGTGTGCATCCACTTGGCCTACGGCAACGGCGTCGTATTCCGCCAAATCTGTATTCCCCAAGCACTATTACGTTTTAACTGCAAGCAGCCCCAGCGATCGTGTGGGCAACATCTCCTGCACCGCCGTTGTACGACTACGCACGACTTTCTCTGGGGGCGCTAAGGTTTACACGAGTACTATTCTCTAAAACGAATACGTTAGTTTGATTTCGTAACGACAGCAATGGTAGTTGGAGAGAATGCTCAATGCCCGCTTACTAACCGAGGAGGCTTAAAAGACAACAGCAAGACAGAGCGAGGAAGAAGGATATGAAACCAGTAAAATATTAATAAATACGGGCAAAATGGAGATTCACGCATATTAAACTCGCACAAAGACAGGTAAAATGTTTTCTTTTCGTAAACTACGGAGCATATGTTTGTGTTATTTTGTTGAAATAGGTAGAGATATAAATGAAATGGATTTCGATTGTGAGGATTAAGGAGTTGCCCAGTTGATGTTGGATGTGCTGAAAACAAACGCAGCTTTAGTGTAAAAATACGGTTAACGCAAGCGCCTTTCTCGACCATTTTCATGACCAAAATGGTTATGCATAATTGCAATAGAAAAGACCGGATTAAAGTAATTACGTGTAGAATCATCGTGTAATAAATAATGAATTATACATCCTGTTTAAACTTGTTCCGCCATCGGAGACTCTGTATTAGGCCACACAAGCATTCTTTAAATAAATATAAGTAAAAAAACAATAACAAGCAAACTAACCAACCATTTAATATGTTGTCGAATACTCGTTAGTATTTATCGTTGATAATCTGTTATCCCTATAAACTTTAAAAATATTTCCAAAAGTTTAATTGTTTCTCATCATTTTATGTAATGAATAGACATGTTTAAAATGGGTCCCAGTCCGTCTGTTGGGTTTGACGCAAGTAGAAACTAGGCCCAAGTTATATTGGTATTAAAACAAGATCACGTAGCTAGTCAGATGGTTAATTAACCGAAGAGCGACAACCCTGGCTATAGTATAATCACGAAAATAACTGGTTACTTCCCAAACTCGTTAACTATTCTTACTAGTCGAAAGTCGGCTAGCTTGGACATGTTAAAGTTATATTAAAAGCTTGAAGCCTGAAGTAAAAGTAATAGCTATTGCCAGTTAGCTTACAACTGTACTCTTTCTTAAATGTTTATCATCTGTTCCAACGTGAATGAAAGGTTTAGTTTTGTACAAAGCAGTTATCAATGAGAATTTGTTTAACTGTGACTCGGAACAGGACGGAAGTTTAATGTGGACATGTAAATGAAAGGGTTTTTTTTTCATTATGCTGTTGGCACTAAAACTTAAAAAGGCAAAAAGGTATTTGGGCGTATGTCATGGCCGACATGAAGTCGTCGCTTCTTATCAACTAAAATAGGATGCTGCATACATACTTTATCGTTTTCCTGCATGTCACGCATTGCTTTTTAAATGACGTGATGGCAGTGGAGTTAACCTCGAATGTGTCAACGAGACCCGAAGGCCCAGTTTTTCAAATGTGCTTTTATTTATATATATTTATATATGTATCAGCTGGAGTTCGTTGTCTAATTCTCCTGCAAATACGATTAAGCTGTAAGCATATACATGCATATACATCTTTGTGTCTACACCATATATTCAGCTATGTATGATAATGGAATTATTGCTGTACTTAATTCAGACAAACATTTAAGCTATCTCATTCACTAAATGTAATTTTTAGTTTTATTTTCTTTTTAAGCGACTTATGTTCTATAATATAACTATTTACGAAAAATTTTCTGACCTGTAAAAAGTATTTTATCGTATTTATTGTACGTAAGGTGGAGAATTACTACTTGTAAAGTAGTTAACGAAATGTTCATCGAAATTATTCTGGCTTTATAAAGCAAGCTATCTAAAATGTTGGCCAGCTGGTTTACTACAGAAGTGGATCTATGGAAAATGCGTTAATATCGAAATACAAACGCAGGGGTTCATTGCTTGTTGTTGGTTTCTCACTAGGTTGTTTTGTGGTATTCGTTGATACCGGGATATTCGGGAAGCTAGCAATTAGTCATTTAACTAGATAGTTATGTGCCCCTTTTTTCCCCATAACTAGTGAAATTGCCTTGCTAGCAATGACCCATTTTTTACATCCAATAATGGACATCTAGCAAGTATACACGTTTTCTGAATGTTTTGAGTTTTTCTGAGTGATATTTTTAAATGTTCAACAGTTGTATACATCCTGCTAGTGAGCAGCATAACGATTTTTAAGTTTGTTTTGGGTGAACATGCATTGGTAAGGTAATTTTGTTAAGTTATCTCAGGTAGTTGAATTAAGTTGTTTAAGTAGAAATGTTTTTTCTCCTTTTTATGTATACTTATCCTGAAGTAGTTTATTGATAGTTTACCCAGTGAGAAGATAAAGTACTGTCCCTACAGTCACATTGTGTAGTTATGACGAACATAGATTTGACTATTCTTATCTGTAGAAGAAAATATCTTCCTTAGTCAGTATGTAAAGTCTTAAGCGGTGTTTCCCAAGCCTGGTCCTGGAAGACCCCTGTGTGTGCAGGGGTTTATTTCAGCCAAGCACTTATGCACACATGAAGTAATTATAACTGTCATTGAACTAATCAAGTCTTTTTTTCCATTTCTACTGAAGTTGTTAGTTATTTAAAGAGAGGTGGAAAACTGCCAGGATAGTGGTCCTCTAGCGACTTGATTGCGGCATATTTTCAAAAAAGTCCCGGCACCGTTTCCTCAAGCGCTGAACGGGTTTGCAGAAAGCTCAAAAAATGTCCTGTGTGGCTAAAGTTTGCCTCGATGAGCTTTGGTTAGGTATTGATTAGGCCTTAGCCAATGGTTAATCCAATGGTTTTGCTATAATCAAATGTTACATTTGGTATGGGCCCAATTTTATTAATAAACTGTACATGAACCAATAAGAGTGCTGTTTGTACGGTGAGAAATTATTTTAATTTAAAAATAATGTTCATTTTGTTAAGGAATGTCTGGAAGACTATGTATTATTTTCTGCCTTTGTCTTCCAGTATAGCTCCTAATGTTATATAATTAATATAAGCTTTTTTCCCCCCTGTTTTAAAGGAAGTGTCCGGAATTATTTTTAACGTACTTGAAAATAAAAGCCAGCTCAAAGAAATCGCGCATCTCTCCCACAGAGGTTACATCATCAAAATAATTCAGCTTTAAACATGCAGTGATTTACACAGATTACTGTGTGTGCTTGTGCCGTTGACTTGCAGTTAGATAAATGCTCTAGAAGCTGGACAGCTTTGTGGAGTAGATTAAGCTGAATCTGGCTAATGGTAAGTGTCATGTTCAGTTCTAGAAAAAAATAACTGTGACAATGTTCTTGCTTTTATTGTTTACAATGAAAACTAGTAATCTAGTAATGTTATTACAGTATGTTGATCTTTGTTTTTCCAGGGTCCTTTTTGTAATGCGTTTGCATTACAAAGTTTTAGCAATCATTTAGGTCATGCCATGTGGTTTCTAAATATTAAACACATATGAAAATGGTGGGTTTTGTATTAACTTGGCTTGTCTGTATTAATACATTTTTCTTTTTAACTGCAGGACTCGATATTAAGCCTTTTTAGGCACAAGTTGAACAGATTTTTTTACTAAATCAAAAAATGGTCTACAAACGCGTGTGAACTGTAGTCAATAAAAATGATTAATGCATGCCATTTGACAATCATTTGGCATTTAATATGTTTACTCACCAATGTACATAACTAAAAGTTGCGAGTAAGGAGACTCTCTTTAGAGGTAAAATGGGTAGCTACAGTTACACGCCTAACTTACTACTTTAACCTGCGGCTTAATAACATTAAGTGAAATTACATTCAAGGGAGATCTGTTTATTATTTATGAAAGATTATCTGAAATTTTACTTTTACTAATTTTACTCTGGTCGGACAAGTTGACACAACGTTACAAATTTGTCTCCCAGAAAAGCAGAGAACCTTTAGATGTCGAGCCTTGTATTACTATAAGCTACTCTACTGGATCAAATCGTCTGTCTTATTCCTGTATATAAGGGAACTGATATTTTTCAACAGAAGCGGAAGATACTGACCCTTTACCCTTAACCCATGCCCATCTTTCTCCAGCCAAACACTTAATTGCTCATTTTAGTTTTCTGGGGCCCCTTGCATCTGAAAACCATAAAAAAAGATAATCGATGTTATCAACTGATGTTTTCTCTATGTCCAGTCCTTATTTGCACAGTTAATTAGTAATAATGAATTTTATCATTTGAGCTCTCCCTTAGATAAGCTGCGGGAGGTGTTTTCTTAGCGATTAAGTGATTTAATAGTTGTCTTAAAACTTGCCTGATCTCCCATTGGCAAAATTAAGCTTTGTGACTAATGCGTTTTGTCTTCTATTGATCATCTTAAGTTTGTTTCTTTTTTTATTTTGTTACTTGCTCCATTCTCCAGGTCTGTGCGAAGAAGTTGGATGGGGGATGTTGGTGTTTTACAGTAAATTCAGTCTCCGTCAAGCAAAGGCTGTCGGCCTAGCCTGCAAGAATGAATATATTCATTATTTGGGGGATACTCTGCCAAATACAAAGAAAACATTTGTTTTATTTTTGATTAGATGTCATATTGTAAAACGACCCTTCTACTACTGGCTTCTAGTGAGACATGCCATGTGGCAAGACCATGCTGTACTTGATGCTACCTAGAATAATTACAAATGTTGAATGCTTTACTATGTACATAAGTCTCATGGTAGATAGGGTTGAAAAACTGCAATTTAAAGCCCAAGGTACAGTGTCCTGCAGTTAAGTGCCACAAGAAGGTACACTGACGAATGCTCCTTGTGTAACTATAAAGATGACGCAAGATGCCTAATTCAGTACAGGTGTTATCTAAAATGCATTTCAAGAGCCTGTTAGACTACTGCACAACATATTCCACAATAAACCAAAGAACTTCACAGCGTGCTGTATGTTTGTTTGTTTTTTAATTTCTTTATTTGTAAATAACTTTTGAGACTTATTTAAAGCCGGAAATCCAGTAGTAAAGGAGTGGTCTTAGAAAAGCTGTGCTTGCCGTAAATCTTGAGAGTTTAAAAAAAAGTTGCAGTTACTTTTCCCTTTGCTGGCTAATTGTTTTGTGCAGAGAAGAGTCGGTGTTGGCTGCAGCCCCTCAGCCTGTGCAGAAGTGAGCGTTGCTTCACACGACCCCCAGCTCTTGCCTCATTTATTTTTAGAGCCGAAACTCAGGAACGCTAAGATGTTTCCTGGGAGGAGGGAAGGGAATGATCTTGGTGGAAACGATCTCACTCTGTCCGTCTGGCCTTGATACAAACTAGCTCCCCTACTTGAGGTTGCCAGTCTGTATTGTTTACTGTGTTGGATAATATATAAACTAGACTATTTATATAGGTCAGTGTGGAAGATCAGAAAAATATATGGGATGCATGCTGATATAACGCATGTACAATAATAGTGCTAAGACACCTGCTTCAGTAAACATGTGAGTCCTTTTAAATGAAGGCATTGCAACTCAAAACATGGCTAAAAACGTTGCTTATGAATTGCTCTATTGTTAGCGGATGTTGTGTTGCATGTGTTATGCTAACCTAGGGCATGCTGCTCACTGGAGCGTGTTTATATTTTGAAGCATGTTTGGAAACTGTATCCGAGCGTAAACCGTTTTCTCAGTAAAGTTACGTCTCGGCTTTTAAAATATATGGTGGGAGTATACCCGACTCCTGGTTTAGTTTTGTCCTTAATAAATAAATAAATGAAGTTAATTAGGCTGCAAGTGAAAGACTGTTTCCATGTAAAATGAAGCTGGAAACCAACTCGAGGACGGCGTATTGTGCAACGACAGCGCCATGCTGTCAACTGACAACGGCTACAAACGTGGGCGCACAGAGGACGTCACCCGGCGTGGATCAGACCGTTGCCATTAGGGCTGCTCTTTTTCTGGGAAAGGGTACAAGTCGATAAGTCTTCGCACCGAAACCGTAAGGAGGCAGCTGAGCATGGCGCACGTGGAAAACCCTGATGTTCCAGCTGCAACCTCATCTCACGCCTGATTTTAACGCCTGTCCATACCAGTTACACGTTGTCCCGAGCCACAGGCAACGAGGATCATCAGGATCTTGTCAGTTTACAGTAATGGTGGATTAAGTTCTTGATCAGTGATCCTATATGGAATTTTATGATAATTCTGTATTTACTTTGCATCCTGGTTTTGGAACACAGTTGATGACATTCTTTTTTTATGTTTGTGAATCTATTTCAAGAGAATTTTCTATTTAGCCTGCTTGTGCTCATATTCGCCTGTGCGGTCATGCTAAAAGACTTGTGTCGCTGCTGGCCTTTCACTTATAAAACAAGGTTGTGAGGTCACAATAGTATTAATAAGGTTTTGATTAAACAAATACTTTTTTTTAAAATTGAAAACTCAAAAATAATAGTTTTAAGCAATCGCACTGTTTTTGGCTGTGTTTAAACATACCAATGTTAAGTATGCCGATCGAACAACACCTACTCATTAAAGTGTAAGCTTATGTTTCTCTATGTATAATCTTCCAACTTATAGCTGAGAGGTTTTCCTCAAGGGGTCTTATCTGCTCCCATTATTGTGTGTGGATATGATTATCCGTGAACACTTAAAGCTGTCCATAAATGGCTACACAATGAATATAGATTGCTTTTACTCAACAATCTTTTTTTTTTTTGTAAATTTTTCTATGTTCGCTATATATTTTTGTGCTCAGAATCTAATGTTCTGTGTTTTATCGTAAGTGTTGTATCATTAGCAATGCTTTAACGTTAGAAATCAATCTACCAATGTTTTATTTATTTTTTTATTCACCATATGTAGTTATAATTATGGTTATTAATTACGGATTTATTTTTTTAAATGGAAAATCATTTTATTTTTCTATACCCCTTACTTTTTTTTTTAGCTTTTAGTTATTTAAAGCAGTGGCTAATTATTGCTTTTGTTTTCACCCCCCAGCTGTCCATTAGAAGAGGAGTCCGTGGTCCGTCCTGCCGTGTTAGCTTTTCATCATCATCATCTCCAGCATCATCACCACCACCGCCGTAGTTTCCTGCTCCACTGCGTTGTTCCAGCATGAGGGATGTCTGCTGCTTTACCAAAGGCTGACCTGGAGGTGGCGATGTGGGGAGCGGGCGGTCGTTACCAGGCCATGCTGTGGATCCACTAGCTGAGATTGCGTGCGTGCGTCTGCATGACTGCCAGTGTTAAGCGTGTGCGCGCGGGCTTGCGTCTCCATGCGAGCACAACCAGCCCACTTCAATGGGAGACGTGCTACTTGGAGACTGAAATCTGAAAATCACAGAAGAACGGCAAGGAAAGTTTCTCTGCTGCTGAGCGTCGAGGAAGAAGAGGAAACTTAAACCCCCCGTAACTTAAGTCAGAAAACAACTTTTGGGTGCGTTGGCCACTTGCCTGTGTTTTTTGTTTTTTACTTTTTACACTGTATATACAAATACACCCACGTATAAACCCCCCCCCACCTCCTCTGCCCATTAGATGCTTCCTCCCTTCTCCTCACTGCCCTGGTAGTTGTTTTGGCGGCTCTGTGGTTTGCATGGCAGCGGAGTAACCGTGGAGAGGCCGGGGTATCACAAGCTTATGGATTTTGAGAAGAGAGGAGGGAAGGGCGAGGCAGAGGAAGGGAAAAGGATGTCCAAGACGGCAGGGAGCCGCACGGGACACGGGGGCCGGAGCACTGGGACCAATTCTGGGGTGCTCATGGTCGGCCCCAACTTTCGCGTGGGGAAAAAGATTGGCTGCGGAAATTTCGGGGAGCTTCGACTGGGCAAGAACCTCTACACCAACGAATATGTGGCCATTAAATTGGTAAGGTATTCCCGCCGTTGCGGGAATGCACGTCCCTAAATGTGTACATCCCTCTATGCTCACCTTTTCCATTCACAGAAGGAGCTGAGCTATTTTTTTTTTTTCTTCACTGCTGGTTGAAGTGTTTTCTGGCTATGTTTCTGTACAATGGCAATTTTCGTCTCCGCAGTTGCCGAGCAATGCTTCCGTCTGTGTGAAGAAAAAAAAAAAAAAGCTGTCGAGTGTCGACTGTGTGTTCTCTCTTGGATAGAAATGTGCTGATCTGCGGCAGTTTCTCAGTCTCTAGCCCAGTTAATTAGTCGACCATGCTCAATTAATGTTCATTATTTTTTGAGGGGAATGTTGCTGCATCCACCTTGTTTAAAAAACAAAACAAAAAAAAAACCCACAGTCCACAACAAAGTTTATCTACATGGATGCTTTGTGTAGGAGAGGAATAAAGAGGGGCTGTGACCACTATTGCACAAAGGTGAGAAGTGCTCTCTGTGGCTTTAGTGTCTTTCTCTGTTTGCACCTTTTGTGTGGGTGCATGCATGCTCTGGGCCCTCTGCTGCCTGTTCTGTGTGATAGCTAGGCGGGTGACAACAGTGTAGCCTTTTATGGGGGAGGCGAGCTGGTCCCTTGCAGAGTCTTCAGAGCTCGCTCTTCAACCACATGATGGCTGGGCCTGTTTTATTTCCCCCATGGTTACAGGAGGACCGTGGGCAGACCGGCAACCGACCAAACCACAGCTGCTCTCGAGCTTCCTCTGCATCGCATTTCAGTTATCGTGTGAAATGTCAGACGTGCTTGGCTTCCCCAATGCTCGTTTGGCCATTCCTCTTGGCCACGACTGCGGCGCATTGGCTGACCGAACGTCTGTGTGTGGGATTCCCCAATGGGGAGAGGAAGAAGAGAGGAAGGCGCTTAACACTTGAATCCTCCTTTCATCAGTGTTGTGTTGGAGTGACTGGATTTTACAGTCTTAAGTTTCTGTGCATGTTAAATGATTTTAAGGGATAAGTGTTCTGCCTTATGTAATTTAAAATGGCATTATTGCACCGGTTAATCTGTTATGGATAAATAAGTGGCAGGAGGAAAACCAGAATTGAAAGATGGTTGGTTAATACAGAGCTTAAGCCCACCATTAAGCTCGGAATTAAGTCTTTGGTTGCATTTTAACAGTTCTGCAGTGCAGCCGAGAGAGGCTGCAGGAAAACTCTTCACTCTTAATTTGTTTTCTAGCAATGCCCTGAATATGACTTTTGAGCTGTACTCTGGCAAAGGCCAATTCACCATGACCTTTTAATAGCAGAATCGCTCAATTCATGGCCCTGATTACATCCAGCATCTGATTTTTCTGTGATTATGGCCTTAGGTCTTATCCATCAACCAGCCGTGCAGTGTGTGTGTATTCTAACTGTCAAGCATGAAATCAGATTTACGAAGAGATTTATTCTTGAATTTGCAGATACTGGCGCTCCCCTGCACGAGCGTGAGTATTTCGGTACAGGTACTATGGGAAACATGTCTTGTTTGCTTCTAGTTTCAATATTGCTCAGAATGAAAGTTTTGTAGATAAAAGCCTTCCTGTCATCTGGCCTTGCGCTAAGATTTACTATAATGCAATTATAATCATAGCTTTTGTTTATTGTGGCAGCTTGGCTGGTTTTGTCATTACTGTTCAGTTCTGGTTGATTAGGAATGTGGTAATGCGAAGTAAATGCGTCCATGTCGTCTTCATCAGCCTGGAATCTGTAGGGTTAGAATGGGGTGGGTAACTGGTCTATACGCAAACATTATCTGTTTCACGCTTAGTTTACAAACTCCTGAGCGTTGCTGATCCCCGATCTGCAAAAGAACGAGAGGGGACCGGTTTATTTCTGATCTCCATGCAGAGACGGGATGAGCGTTATTACCCTACTCACCTGTAGGATGGTGAATTGTCTCCACTCACTGCAGATGTTGATGGGGCTTCCCGTCTGACTCCTGAGAGGCTATACTGACATCAGAATGGTGTACTCATTATGGTCCTGTTTCAGTGAGGACGGTCTTAAACCAGTTGGTATGCAAAGGAGCTATTTGTTTTCCTCTAGATTTAATAGACCTTGTCTAAGACTGCCTAATAAAATAAGTTTCTAGTACTCCTGCTGCTTATACATCTGTTAGTAGAGTAATATATTTTCTCTCACCTATTTCGGTTGCTTTCATCTTTCCTGTAGATGAAACGCTCTGAGTTAATTTTTTAAATGTGACTAAAGAGGGCATGGTTCGTTTCCATGTTTCCATGTGTACAGTATAGGAAAGACTATTGATTAATGAAAAATGCCAAAACCCCACGTCAGAATCGTGAGTGATTTGTGTAGGCGCTAATTTGAATAATTTGAAATAAAGTGTTTGTGGTTTGCTAAAAGAATCTACTGGAGCCCACTCCTAAGTAGCTGAATGAGGAAAAGATAAGTGACAGATTCATTACACCTTTAATACCACCATTTGTCTCTGGGGAATGCAGGCCTAAGTTTTCCTTTGAATTATTTTTTTATGCAGTAGTAAAAGTCAATGGTCAAGTTTTGAATTTAACCGTTGAACTATTTGTTCAACCGTTAAAATTGAAATGTACAACCGCCACCGAATTAGTTTGAGTCAACTGGGTTTTTCTTTAAAAAATGTTTTTGCAGAAGTTAATTTAGCAGAAGATTCATGTCTTTAATGCAGACCCCGACGCCCTCTATAGAACTCTGCCTCCGTTTTCGCTTTGTAGGTGTGGGCGGGAAACTTAAGTATCTTAAGTATTTGTTTAACGCTTTGTGGAGGCCCAGTTATCTTCACAGCAAGTTTTACCTGGCTTTTGCAGGCCAGCAGTGGCATGTGGCTTATAACCTGAGTGTTATCTTTTATGGTCTCAGTGTATTTATACTTAGTTTTATTGGGTTCATTTGAAGCTTTGATGGGAAGACTTGGGTTTCCTGAAAACCCGCGGTGCAACTCTGTACTCTGAAGGATCCGCGCATCAATGAGCATGTCTGTACATGCCCTGGGATTGGCCTCCTCCCACAGCTAAATTGCCATCTAGGATATATGCCTATTAGGTGAGGTTGGATATATATATTTATTTTATCTTATTTTCCCAATTTAAAAAATTCTTATTTTTTCGAAATCCTGACTTGTCGGTGTTGGATGCCACCTCTCTGGGTATTTTTGTCTGGCCTTGTTGGGCCCTTGCCTTATTTGACTGTATGGTTGCAGGAACTTGTGCTTTGTGGTGTGGTAGCAGCTGTAGGTAGGGAACTTCTCCCATTCCCTACTGTGGCTCTGCTTTCTAGACAGCCGTTTTCAGACTAAGGGCAATGACTCGCAGCTTATTAGGTCACAACATGACACTTCATACAAAAAATCATCACACCAGATGGACAAAATTGAACCCTGGGTATTAACGGGTCGGTGTGTCACGGTGACGGAAAGCCGCAGGCTTTTATATATTTTTATTTATTTGTTTCCAGTTCCTGCTGAAGCAGTTTACCAGCTCCAGGTGCCTCAGATTGTGTAAGGACTGGTGTGTCCTACGATTACGTTGTCCCCGTGCATTGCGCATGTTGCCGTGAAGCGTCTGCATATTCCCATGGTAAGGCAGAAATGGTCTCGGAAAGGCAATCTTTTTGACCCAGCTTTGCCTGCATTCAGAGTTTGGGGAAGAAAGGCCTGTAAATATACGAAAGCAAGGTCAGCTGAGTGTGATGTATGCTTCACGTAATTTAGGACTAGCTAGTTAAATAAGCCTAGCTAGCCAATAATTGTAAGATTATTACTTGGATTGTAACGTCAGTCATATACTATTTTATACTTGTATAACTCTCCTATATTAATGTTGTGTTTTGTTTGGTAGATGTTCAGAACCACAGTGAGGTTTACCACTTCTCTAAGAGTATGGAGTAGTGTTTCTCGGACGGGCATCTGAGCTGCTCAGCAGACCAAAGTTTGTCTTTTGAAAGTTCTGAATTTTAGGAATGATTGCATAAATAAAAAAATGGAAGTGTCCATGCATAAAACCACAATTTGACCGGCGTTCATGTCTCTTATCTGCCACCTGTTCAGTCTTCATTCGGTCTCCTATTGGGTGTGTTTGTTTGGCATACACATCCGCTGTTTAGTTTTGTCTGATGCTGGATTGATCAAGGTGGTCGTGACCCCTGGCGCTGCTTGAAAAACCACTCCTGTAGAGCATGTGAAATGTCTCTCCCTCAACAGGCGCAGGCACTGTCTATCCGGGCCCCAACGAGCCATTGCTCATGTTGATTAGAAAGATTTAGCTTGAGTTGCATTAGCTGGAAGTAAATGCACGATGAAGCCAGCTGGTCTTGGGAAAAGCAGTTTATTTTTCTTGTGTATTCTGGGTAATCACGGTATGTTAAAACAACATTCTTTCTGTTAAATGCTGTACTTAAAGATGAAAATTAACTTCCCCACAAATAATTACAATTATTCAGGCTTGACCTGCGTGTGGCAGGAATGGAGAGATTGAGATATAACCGTTTCCTGCCATTTAAAGGCAGGAACACAATAAAATACCTCTGCTATAATTTTCCTACAGAAAGATCTGCAGTTGCTGGTGCAGCCACGTGGAAGAGTATTGGTGTTGGTGATATCGGCATTGCCGTCTGTTGCAGGGGTGGGCTGGTGTTGGCGCGTTCACATGGCTGCCGCTGCGTCCGGTCGGCTGCCGGCGGTTCTTTCTGGTGCCTGAAATCTGATCCGAAACCGGAGACTCTCGCTGGACACAGGCCGGCTGTTGGTCTCCCGCGTTTCCATACTCGGCGCCTCTGTCCATCACAGCTAAATGCTCTCAGTAACCCACCCTCCTGCCCTAGGTGTATGGTCTAGCCTAGCCCATATTTCATGCTAAGATGTTCTAACTATATAAATGGTGCGATGGGGCGTGATTTGTCTCTTAAAGCCGTTCGTTTATATTTAGCTTTCTGAATTGCACTGATTCTTTTGAGGGGAGACTCCAAAGTCCCCAAAGAGAAAGCCATGGGCAGCAGTGGTTCAGAAAAACTGTCAGTGGAAAGGGAAGGGAAGGGAAGGGGAGGAGCTCCCTTGAGGGTGGAAACATTTGTTGAGACTGGACTTGGTCCGTTAAGTCACTCAGGCCGGCGGCTAACACAGGAGATCTAGGTTGCTATGTCTGTAGCCAGCGGCACATGGGGTTGGAGACTGCAATAAAGGGACTGATTTAATGTCAGTCTCACTTTTCAGTCAAGATCCATGCTGCAGCTTTTTTACCCCATTGAAAGGTGGTTAGGTTAAACGGTAAGGAAATGCATTCATTAAAATTACAAAAAAGGAGACTACATTATCAGACACATAGGTGGTGTATCAGGTGTTGCTTGATCACATTTTCTGGTTTGTCGGGTTGTTGTCATGTACGTATTGAAAATTCTAGCTGTTTTATGTCTACAGATAGTGTTGTGCTAATGTTTAAATTAGAAGAGTGCATGGCCTCATAATACCACCTTTTATATTTAAAAAACCTGCAGTCACTCTCTCCCACATTGTCTTCCAAATTGGAGTTGCCCGTTGTGGAGCTTATTCATCTCTGGTCCCTACTGGTCCTGCCACCATCCACGGTGGGGTGAGGTTGTGTGTAAGTACGATTTGTCTCCTCTGACCCAATCGCCTTCGAGTCAGCGGTCATTCTACCCACCTCAGGCTACCTTGGTTGGCCCAAAAACCAGCATACAGGGTGGGTTGGCAAACACTTGTCCAACGGCAAACAGTAGTAAAACCTGGTGAAAAAAGACCTCCGCAGTCAAAATCCTGTGCATTTGTGATTTAGTCCTCTCTAACAATGGCTTTCTTATTCCAGTACATCCTTTATGGCCCAAATTTACAAGTGACCTACAACGGGTGGACAGCGGCAGTTGTCTTTTGTCAGATTCACTGTTTGTCTTCTCCACTCCTTTAAATGTTCCCTTCAGGTGTGTGTCAACCTTGTTTGGTTTGAGTCCCGGGTTGCTATTTACAGATGTTTTTCTGTGCCACACCGTATTTCCATCCTGCAGTATAACAATTCTATAATGACCACTTACTCGAACTGATTGTTTATATGTGTGACCCATCTTAAACCCTAATATTTGTTTTTATCAATGAACCGTACTCCGCTACGATGATTCAAATGCAGTGCAGTGTGTTTTTACTGAATGAAGGGTTGATGGGGAGCCCTTAAAGCTGCACTGATCTTGGTTGCGTGTTATTGGGTGATAAGCCGACGTTATTGTCTTAACTCAGAGCTCAGATGTGTTAATAAAGTGAAAAATATCACTGCGTGTTCCCTAAGCTTGGTAAGCGATGTAGGCGGATTCCAGCAACCCTCTTAGTGGAGAGTAGGAAATTGCTTATTAAACTGCAGTCTTCAGTATCATCATTCATATGTAGTTTTTTTTTCCGCCCCTCTTTTTCACCCTCTACCTTATTAATTTTTCATTGTCAAGAAAGTCAGGTGCACTGGTTTTGAGCTTCATCACGCCATCACTCAGTGCTGAGTCAGCAGTTTACTGTCCCAACATCTGAAATGTGCCGAAACTCAGCCTTTTTTCTTTTTGTCCCTAATTTTATTTTGTTTGTTTGGAGAGCGTTTGTCTTTGTTTACTATAATTAGTCCCCAATAGGGATTTCTCCGTCCACAAAGATTTCCCTGAATACAAACATGCAATTGATGACGCATGCGAGGGGGGAAAAAAAAGGCTTAAAATATTTTAGCGCTATATAAAATGTTATTGTATGTTGCCATTTCAGTAGAGTTTCAAGTTGTTTTTCAGGAGCTCTTGGCTTGTTTAATGTGATATAAAGATGGCTGGATAAGGAGCTCCCTGCAGCCGTTAGGACAAGCGCTTTTCTGCCTCACCGGCGACCCGACCAGCTGCCCCAGATGAATACCAATGCTGAGAAAGTCTGTCTGCAAGCAATTTGTGATAGGGGCACGGTGTGATGTGGTGTGACTGATGGAGCCTCCCCCCGCCCACGCCCACGTTACAAATTTCTCAACGCTATTGGCTGTGCAAAGTCACGCCGCGCCCACACGTCACGTGTTGCCTGCAGGCAGACACGCTTGCTAATACTGGGCAAACTTTTAAATGGTGTCAGAAGACTGCTGAAAACCACATTGAACTTGCTTAATCTGGCAGCCATAGATTTGATTGGCTTTTTGAGCACCGTACGTTGGGAATCCTCTGTTCCACCAATACCCATTATTCATTTCTGGACTTATTTGTTTATTATTAATGTAAAAAAACGACTCTGGATTAAGTAGAGCCCAGAATCGATTTATGGCAAACCAATCACATTCATATCAATAGTATTTCACAATGCCGGTCTATAAACTCTGTTTGGGATTTAACAATCTCATTGGTCACGACGTGAAACATTCCTTTTTTATGAAGGTCAGGGATGGTTAGTTTTCCCTAATTACTCTCCACCATATTTGACACTGTTTATACTACATACATAAGGAAACAGACTCCTGTGGACTCTTGCTTCTAAACCGAAGCTTTTGAATAGCCACTGAATTTGACTTTGCAATTAGGAATGTGCGTAAAACTTTGTTTGTAAAAAATCTAATTTTGAGCTGAAGAGAGATTCCTTTTATATTCCATTGTTTACATAAGTGAAATGACCTACAGTCTTAGAAATGGTTGGGCCAACCTACTGCGTTTTTGTTTAACAAAAAATAGTAAAAGTATACATTTTGTTGTTTGTTGTCTTCATACTTGTGGAGGCTAAAGTATTATAAAACATGCATTTCATCTGTGCATGTTTTTTTTTTTATTTTTATTTTTTTATATTACAACCAAAATAGCGGCACGTGGGCTGACCCCGTCATGCAAATTTCAGAATGAGAAAAATGTACCTTTAAGCTTTATGGGGGAGTAAAAAAAACAAGGAATGAAATTAACTCTCAAATCAAATAAACTTGACTTTAGAAAGACTCAAGTTCTCTGGCATATGTGTTATTGGAGTGACTGTTTACCTGCAGGTTTTATAAACTGATGAGGTCATATCGGCAGTCTAAGTTATTACTGTACGTCAATTTCTTGCAATGCTGAATAAGCTGCTGTTTTTCTGGGGAACCTTTTGTTGTGTTTCAGCATCAACACATTTGTTTTTTTACTGCTGACTGTTCTTCATTTGGGACATGGGGGAAGTGTAGTGGGCTCAATTGAAACGGATAAAGCTCTTGATATAATGTTAAGTATGTGGGTATACAAAGGAAATAACCAGCTCAGATCTTCCAAACGCACGCTCGGCTCCCGTACTGAGTACGTAACGCTTGTACATGACGCGGGATGCAATCTGTTCACGTCTGCCCACGGAGGTCAGAGTGAAACGCTCCTGTTCGGTGAATTCCCACTTACTTGTCGAATTACCCCGACAATCCTTACTTTACTAGTGTACCTTCTTGCCCACGTGTCCCTTGGGTTAGATATTTTTTTGCATGTACATTAAGGCTAAACTCTTCTCAGGAAGGGATACAGCGTGTATTTGTGTTTGTGCGCGCATATTCATAGTATATCTATTAAACCGATAGATGCAAAAGGAAGAAGAAAAAAGCCCAATATTGGCTTTTATATTTTTTATATTGTTTTTACAACGGAGTGACTGTTCTCATTAAATTTCCTTTGCTTCGTTGGTTAGAGAGACAACTCTGCTCTGGGGATAGAACAATGTCATGTACACACTGGGAGGTTGAACTTGTATAAAAGATGGCCCCTGTTTTCACTCTGCTGGAATGGACCACGGTGCTCACAACTGCCAGTTTAAGGATTAGCAGGGATGTGTACCAACACGACACTTTCACCAATGGGAGAGTTGACGTTTTAAATGATTAGAATTTGTAATAATTTCACAAGTGAATTGGGTCTCGTGGCTGTCATTGGTTGCTGCAGAATCTTGCATTATTGACCAGCCTTTATTGGATTTGTTGGCCGTTTACCGTGGGGCCGGAAGGTAATTGCACACAGGGCTCTTGAGTGCAGATTACATACAAACCTGCTCGATGAACAGCTAGGTGTAGTTTAGAAGTAGCGCTTTGCCTGAAGCTTTTTCCGGTGGCCAGACTTAGATGAGGATATTGAGAACTTGGCAGGGTGGTGAGACACGTCTGCTAAATAGAGGGTCACTTGCAAAAGTACCACTTGACCAATGAGAGGGGGCAGGTAAAAAAATGGTCAAAGCCTGTTTTTACTGAAAACTACAGACAACACCACCTGACTCTGACAGACATGAATGCCAGGTGGCCTTAGGTCATATCTGTGTCAACCGCACAGTATGCACACAACACTAATCGTGTTCAGCTTACAGGTTGCCAAAGAATAATCTCGGATAACGACTCATAGCTCCGTTCTATCCAATATTTTCTTATCGTACATGGGGTGAGACGCAGAGCGAGTCTCTTGCCATGTCAAATGTTTCAGTAGATCTGAGCAGGTATGTGCAGAATGGGTTAGTAACTGCTCCTGAAGAGGAGAGGCAAATGGGAAGCAATAAAGTAATGGACCACAGCCCACTGTCTCTACCCTGAGCAGGGGTGAAAACTTACCATGCAGGGCAAGAGGAGGCTAGATGGTGAAAGCGTGTGAACAAATGGAAGGCGGACCCTTCAACCGGGTTCTCAATGTGCATGCTGCAGCCTTTTAAATTGGCTGCAGAGTATTAGCTACTGTGTTGCTAAACGGAGATGCCATTGATGAGGGGCAATCTTTTGATGCCCAACTTCTCTCTGTTTACCTGAGTGTTGTCCACTGTCCGTTTTAAAAGAAGAGTATTGAGCTATTAATGTCAGCTGTCATTTATAGAGAGAGAACTAACCAAACAAAGATATCTGTTGTCGTTTCACTTACAAGTCAATGAATTATCTTATCAGTTTTGGTCCTATGACATTTAAAATTGCATACAATTTGCATGTAACTTTTATTTGAGGGTTTTAATTGGCCTAGATGAGAGACAAGCTTACATTTAACTCCTCGTTAAAGAACTACTTCCTTCTCTCGAGCCTCTGCAGATGTTGATATTCTGATTGGTGCTTAGGTCCTGTAACTGTTCGTAGGGTGTTTACAACCATAAGTCAGGATGACATGGGTATTTCAGGGGCTGTCAGAACGCCTATTGATAGGAACAATGGAGGAACCACTGGAGTGTAAACATATTTTGACTCTGCCCTCCTTTAGGCCATTTGATGGTATTGTCAGATATGAAGGAGTACCGTTTTATGCTGGATGAAAACACTTTCTGTAGTTGCACCTTGCAAGCTGCCCGATTTAGACTTGCAATCGATTGACCGCTCATTTAGAAGTAAATGTAGACTTCAAGGAATACAACATCAACATTGAATTTATGCTCATTGGTTTGGTTTCTTTTTTGGTACTTGCCCTTTATAATGATTTTTTTTTGGTTGATTTTATTTTTTCCCCTTGCTATTTTTATTTATGTTGACCTTTGTTTATGCGTTTCATGGGATGAATACGCATGTAAACCTTAAAACCGTGTACAATAAGAAGTCAGTCCCCCATGCATGGATGTTGCTCAAGTGTAGATTTGAGAAAATGTTAGCCAGCATCTTATATGAATTCCAAAAAACAAACAACGTTTTAAAGGACCTCCTGAATTTTTTTATTATAATAATTTTATGTGCGTCGGATGTTTTTATAATTAATTTTTTTTTTTAAAGTAATTTTCCTATTCTTTAAGAACTCCGATGAACCTTTACCTTGAATTGTAATTCACTCTTTCAGTTGTCCCTTCTCGGCTGATTGTGCACTTAGTGAGGATGTTGATAAACCCCCCCTGGGAAAGCCGGCCGGGTCCTGGCGGGTTAATCAGTCGAGCGATGGACATGGACGGCACATGTGTTCCAGTCACACACCATTAAGCAGATTCTAGGGATTTTAGACTCTGCCCTAACATGGGCTGCAATATTAAATGTTCCAAGGAAGAAAAAAGAAAAAAACAAAACGGGAACTGTAACGCAGTATAGCTGACTTTACAAATTCCAGAAGGTACAGAAACTGTGAGAGCAGTTTGAGCCACCGGCTGGCTTTCTACCAGTTTCGCTGGGAATCAAATGGATTTATCTCCCGCCTCATCTGCCATTACACCACCAACGAGACTAGTAAACGCATGGCGCTTAACTTCCAGGTTATTTTTTATTTTAATATTTTACAAGCTCCTCTTCATAAGTATCTGGCTCTTCAGTGTGTTTGTCTGTACATGCTGCCCTTAAACTACCTCCATTTTGCACTGTGTGAGAGCTGGGCATTGGGTTGACTTGATGCTGATTTAAGTTTTGCAAGGTAAGCCAATATCTCTTATTATTGTGTTGAGCATGTAGTCATATCACGGGCGGAATAGAGTTTGTAAATTATTTTTTTTTTTATTGATGTGCGTTTTATCAGCGTGGTCATGTCAATCGTAAGTGGAACTTCAAAGACAGTGACTTCTGATTTGTTGGTGTAAGATTTCAGATTATGAATTTTTCTGTTTGGAAGCTGTTTTCTCGTTCGGGTTGTTTCTCTCCACTGACTCCATCCTCTCTGTTTGTTTGTTTTCTTCCAGGAGCCGATAAAGTCTAGGGCACCGCAGCTGCACTTGGAGTATAGGTTTTACAAACAGTTGGGCAATTCGGGTAAGCAAACATTGTGTTGGTCTAACTGGTTATTGTGATTTTGCAGGAGTGTTTTTCTGAGATTTAAAACTGCTATGAGAATTCCTAATGTGCAGGTAAATCTCCAAATTTCTTCTCTGTGCTGCTGAGAGGAGGGGGGATTATTATTATTATTATTATTATTATTTTACATAAGTATAGTGATAAACAATAGAGGAAGGGATTTTTTAAAAGTTAAACGATAAAAAAAAAGATGTAAAATGGGTCTGAATTCTTTATTCATGCAATTGGCGGACCGGAAAGCTAAATCAACATCGTGCCAAAAACCAGTCCTACACTGCACCTTCATTTGCCCTCAGTTGCCCCTTCATCTCTATGATGAGTGTCCTCAGGCTGTCAGTCCAACCTGCTACCTCCAGTGGCAGCTCTGCAGTCCCACAGTATCAATAACCAATCTCTGTGTAGGGTGGGGGTTTAGGGGTGTCCTGGGCTATGAATAGACATCCTCCTCAAGGCCCTGCCTCCGTCACTATCTATTTTTACTGCACCTGGCACAGCCAAGTGCTTGCTGGAGATTTGGTGAGGGGAAGGTGCTCCCAGAATGCACTGCAAGCAGTGTAGTTTACCTCGCTCCGTTGACTACTTCATTCTGAGGGAGATGGGATTTTTAGGATGGCACACCCAGATCACCTTCAGATTTATTCTGAGCCGGTGAAACGGCGAAAAGAAAAAGACAGGCACAGAAATCAACGTTTCTCGGTTCGATTCATAAGTATAAACACAAAATCCAGTGCATGTGGATTTGAGGGTGTGAGGTCTCAGGACGGTGTGCCGCCAGTGAAGGGGTCGTGGAATCCTTGGCAGCACTAGTCGCGGTGCAGTTGACACAAAGGTCAACGCAACCTGTCCCAGGGGAAAGCGTATTGTGACGGAAGGCAGTCCCTTTATCCTGCCGCCACTCACACGCAGTGTGAATTAATTTCAACTGTGTACAAAGATTGAGCTGGATTCCTGTCTAAGGAGTCACAGCCGTGTGTTTGGATACTGTACCCACCCTTCCATTGAGCCGGAATCGCACAAAAGGCATCATACAGGTTTTATGTCTGTATCAATTATTAAGCTGGTGGATTCAGTCCAACAGTCAAACGGCATACCTGCCAATTTCTTCTAGACGGCAATGCTGTTTGCGTTTCGGTGGTTTTCCTGGGTGCGACGTTTAACTAGATAGTCCAATACTGTACTGTATTAAAATGCTTCTTTGAGTATGATAATGTGACGTTTGGGGTATGGATTTTAACAATCAAGCCAGTGGCAAAACAAAACAAAAGAACTTGTCTGTCTTGTTCCTCAGTTATTTTACCCTGTGTGCGTTTAAAAAACAAACGTTTTATCACGGCGCCACTGTGCTGATATCTTGTGACCGCCTCTTCAGTAAAGCCAAAGCTACCCCTATGTCTCACACATCCTCTGTTCCAGCTGGACAGAGATATTTTCTGCACCAGGAACACTCCGACACGAGTGTCACATGTCCGCCGCGGTCACATTACAGCTTGGCTCTCACGCAGTCTGAGTGCGTTCTGCGCTTTTTCTGCATCCATGCTCTCTGGCTGGCTCCGGTCTTTCCACTCCGCCGTAGTGAGTCTGGATCCCCGTAGCCCGAAAGGGTGGGCCTTGAGTACAGGACGTTAGGGTACCCAACCTCCAGGTTAAAGGAATTATCTGCTTTATTGTGCCATTACGGTCAGCTACTAATCATATCAGTGGAGGAGCACTCCCTAAATAAATACCTTGCATTAAAACTTCGCTCCACACAGTTTTATTAAAGGTAAATATTTTGTTCTTCCGTCAACAGCACATTCAAGACATTTTTGAAGCATGCTGGATCGAGCATATGCGGTGCATCATTGGCGTTGGTGGTGTTCTATTATGCAGAAAGAACTAATAACGTTACGTCCTGAAAGTGGCCACACGTGGAGGAAACCCTGTTTTGCGTTCGGTCTGACGTACTACTGTGGTGCTTCCTCTGCAGTTTTAGTGGTGAAGCGCGTTAACACTAACAAGCTTTTGCTATAGGAGCGACCAACCAGCTGGCGGGTTATAGCACAGGCTTACGGAGTGAACACCCTCAAGATGTGTGCTCTGTGAATCGGCCTCTTGCTGATCTTGTAGTCCGCGCATTAGGCCTGCCGTTACTCGACAAGTTCCAAAGCGCTGACAGGCTGGGGGGGGTGTGGCCTGCAGGACTGACGCCTGGAGGTGACGCGCAGAGTGGTGTGCCGAGATAATGGGTAAATCCGGCTGTAATCTCTGCGCTGTGGGGCTGGACTCTGCAGTGGCTCTGTTTGCTTGTTGCCGGAGATGCAGTATTGATGAACGGCGTCACATTACACGGGTTCATGGATTACGCGCTGCTGCGCAAGGGGCTGGACAAAAGGCCCCCGATGCTGGGAGTAAGGCAAAGCCAGCATAGCGTAGCAGCATCTCCTGCTTTTGCAGCATAGCGTCTATTAAAAAAAAGTCCATCTATATAATCATCGACCATGTTGATTCTTTTGCTGTCCACTAAATAATAGATGATAATGTTGAAGATCATATTTGTTTTATCTGCATAGATTTAAGACTTGTTGTAGCAGCCTGAAAATAGTTCAGAGGATGGCATTACCTTGATCTCTGGATGAGATCACCCCTCTGCTTATCCCTGTTGAGTATGTGTCAAATGAGCAACGTGAGTGACAGATCGGTGCCGCGATGAGCCGCTGTACGGAGTGTTGCGGAGCACTGATTGACGTGTCCGGAGGCAGGCAGAACGGAACCTGTTGTTGGGAGAGAGGAGGGTTTATTTTTCTTTTCATCTTCATTTTGTTCTTTTCACGGCAGGAGATGTTCTCCGTAGTGCAGCCGTATTTATTACTCTAAAAGGGTGGCGGTGGCCATGGCTGAGGGGATGTTCGATCTCCGAAACATTTGACATTCCTCCGTCTCTCCGTCTGCTCAGAGGGCATTCCTCAGGTGTACTACTTCGGGCCATGCGGAAAGTACAACGCCATGGTGCTGGAGTTGCTGGGTCCCAGCCTGGAGGACCTCTTCGACCTCTGCGATCGCACGTTCTCCCTCAAGACGGTCCTCATGATAGCCATACAGCTGGTAAGGAATCCGGGATACACGTGGTTGCTTTACCCGCGTGTTCCCCCCGTCAGGAGTTTTTCTCCGGAGTGATTGTTTGCATTGAAAATATGAACTGAAAGTTGTCCCGGGGTCCTGTTCCACACCGACTGTCCTGGTCTAGGGCTCTCCCTCACCCGTGCGTTTCCTCTGCGCCCTAGATAACGCGGATGGAATACGTGCACACGAAAAGCTTGATATACCGAGACGTCAAGCCGGAGAACTTCTTGGTGGGCCGACCGGGGAGCAAGAGGCAGCACACCATCCACATCATAGACTTCGGGCTGGCCAAAGAATACATCGACCCCGAGACCAAAAAACACATCCCCTACCGGGAGCACAAGAGCCTGACGGGCACCGCGCGATACATGAGCATCAACACGCACCTGGGGAAAGGTGAGGAATGCCTCCAAGGTCGTATGTGGCTCGGACAGCAACACGGGCTGCCATTTGCCATGCAGTGCCTTTAAAATGGCAAGTATGTGCTGTTGCCGCACTAGAGAGACAGCAATTACAACCCAGCCCTAAATTGTGGTTGTAATTCAAAAGTGCACAGGTAATGCATGTTTTGTGAAAACTGCAGTGGAGCAATTTTTTGTGTCGTTTTGTTTTCCATACCCTTCTAGAACAAAGCCGAAGGGATGACCTGGAAGCTCTCGGTCACATGTTCATGTACTTCCTGAGAGGCAGTCTCCCCTGGCAGGGCCTGAAGGTAGATGGTGACGCGTGTTTTATTAACTCCAACCGTTGCAAGCACCCTTCAGCACACCTTACTGATTTAAGTTCCAAAATGTATGCATCGTTGTTTAATCAGCGAACCATTTTGTCAAATAAAAACAAAAAATTCAAAATTCTATTTTACTGTTTTGGTATAGTGAGTTTTGTGTCTCACACTTCAGTGGTTAAAACATGTGGAAGTAATGCTTGTCTGTTGTGACAGCTTTCTGTTTTCAGGTATCCTTTTGCATTGTGCTGAATAAAAACACCACCTGGTTGAACGGCGCACTCAGACTAGCTTAAGCTACAGGGTTCACCCTGTGGGTCTGTTTGAGAAAATATACAGAAAAAATAAGCGATTTTTGTCTTAGTGTTTACTTTTGGGTTTCTGAGGGCAGGTAGAGCCAATTACATACCATTTTCTTATGCTGCCGCGGCATAAGAATAGAAAACAAACTCATGTTTTTTTAACTAGACTCTTGCATCTAGACTGATAAAACAACACAAATGGCTAAGGTTTCTGTACGGACGCGCTTTAACAAGCGTTGTGCTAATTCCACTCACAACTGTTGAATTATTCAAGAGAGGCTTTTAAAATGTCATTCACCACACACGCCATTAATGCTATCCAAGTAGCATTTGAAGAATAATTTAAAAGGCTCCGTCTGTCCCCAAAAGTGCCTCTTAGAAGGTTTTCTTCCTCCGGATGTTTTGTAAGTCTCATCACTGGGAGGAGGTAGGCCCCTGTCCTCAACCTTGTTTATTCTTTGTGACATTGTCTTTTGACCGATGTCTGGGCAAGGCCCTGCGCGCCTGTGTCACTCCACACAAAAACGCTTACCTTGTGGATGGTTGCGGAAGTGAAGGAATCTCTATTCATTATATAGTTTTTCCTCACCTTTTATAAATACTTTACCCTTCTTTAAGTAGATTTTTTTTATTTTTTAAAAAGGTATGTTTTGAAGGGCAGGTTTGTTTTCCTGGTTGCTCGTGCTTCCTGCTGCAAATGGCATTTATGCCTGGAGTTGCTGGATGACAGACACCCAGCAGACTCGGTCTCTCTCCATTCCAGGCGGATACACTGAAAGAGCGGTATCAGAAAATCGGCGATACTAAACGAGCCACGCCCATTGAGGCGCTCTGTGAAAGCTTCCCAGGTCAGTTCCCTCTGTGTGTGTGTGTGTTTGGGGTTTTTTTTGTACCCAGTTTTATTTTTGAATTTAAAGCAAGTTTCACTGCTGTAATTTTGTTAGTGATTTCTATTTTCTCTCCGCTTGTGTTGCCCGTCTGCAGAGGAAATGGCCACATACCTACGTTACGTAAGGAGGCTGGACTTCTTTGAGTTGCCCGATTACGACTATCTTCGGAAACTCTTCACCGACCTCTTCGACAGAAACGGCTACGTCTTTGACTACGAGTATGACTGGGTCGGAAAGCCACTTGTGAGTCCCGTCAGTCAGCTGGTCTCTCGCAGGTCAACCGCCGACTGTGGTCGGCAGGAGTGATTTGTTTGCGCCTTTCCACCTGAACCTAACGGAAGTCCTGGAAAGGGCCGAGGGTGCCACAAGCTCTCCAACGCGTTTTTCTGTACGTATTCTTCCCCCACAGCCCACCCCGATTGGTCCCATCCCCAGTGACACCCCTCTTCAGCCCAGCAGCCGAGACAAAATACAACAGCAGACCAAAAACCCGGTGAGTTTCTCTACAACACAGACCCATACAGGACACACACGCACGCATCAATCATCATGACCTGGCATCTGCCTGCCTCACCTCATCTCTGAAGCATTAAGGTATCTGTAGTTTCATGACTTTATTTGGGCTTTGGCATCTAATTTCCTTTTAATTTTTCTCTTTCACTTACTGTTGTTCAACCTGCAGAAAATGTTTTTTTTCTGTGACCTTTTCCTAACTCCAAAAACGTCCGAAATGGTGTGGAAAGGCACAGTAATTTTTGCTTAGCGCGGTTTTCTACTCCGACCCCATGCCTTTATGCACAGCGTCCCTCCTTTGTATGTGCTGTGCACAATACAGTGTCATAGGTTCCCTGTGTGAACAAGAGGCATGAAAGTGACAGACTTCCAAGTGTCTTATTTAATACTGAATGTGGCATCGTCGTTGTAAAGGTGATCTTGACTGTCAAACTCTTACTTGCGCGAACGTTCCTGGCCTCGGCCTATTTTGTGTAGCATTAGTGTTACATGAAAAGGTACGAGGAAGTCATACCTTAAATTCCAGTAATTGGAGAGCTCATCGAAAATGATTTGGTTATGTTTGGTATGTATTGAATTGAAAATACATAACTATTACTAGTTTTTAAGGAGGTGGTTTATTGAGCCTTGGAATTGGCAATGCTACACTGCTGAAAGTTACGTACTACAGTGCGTTTCAGAAAAAAAAAAAATGGAAATCCACCGAACCTTAATAAATAGCGTTTTCCGCTCTGTTTTTATTTTCCCGTTTCATTTGTTGGTCATAGGTTTTCTTATCATAATTCATTTCAAAACATTTACAGATAAAATACCTTTTATCAAGTTAAGATTTTTAATTAAACAGGAGTTGGTCGAAATTAACTCAAATTGTATATGGTTGCTATAATTTCATCTTGATGTAGTAATGACTATAAAGTGCCGTGGATGCCACACAGATTTTCCCTTTTCTGAATTGGGCTCAACTTACCGGCCTTTCTTCATTCTGCATGTTAATTGTGTTCTTTTTCACTTATTGTCCATCCCCCCCCCCCCCCACCATTTCTATTAATGTTTCTTTAGAGATATATCTGCTTCTGCATGTACGGTGTCTTTTTTGTAATTTTTTGTTTCTTTATTCACTTCTCATCCCACTCTCTTACCAAACCACGTTTTTACCCTCCATCCCACTTACATAACTCCCACGCTGTTGCGCCAGTCCTCCGAACCCCAGGAAAGTGATTCTCAGCCCACTCCTGTGACCAATAGGGAGCTCTTGGGGTCGCATCTCACAGCTGATAGGCTGGGGGGCTCTGTCCAGGTACTGCTTGCTGCATGGCCTTGTGCTCTTTTTCTACATGTCTGTCTCTCTCTCTCTCTCCACGTCTCATCTATGGCAGGCAACCCGACTCAGACCCCTAACTCAGAACTGACTGGCATTTGAACATAGATGAGTCCGTCGTCGCTTTTAAAAAAATAAAAGGAAAAAATTGTTTATTGTTGCACATGGTTTCAAACTGCCGAAGTATAAGAGCTTGCACACGAAAGCTTAGGTTTCAGCAGTGACGCTTCTGTTCTGGTCTTCTGTCGTTCGGTGGGAGGAACACTGAGTTTTGCCTGGTGTCCAGCGCTGGCAGGGGTGACGTCGCGGTAGCTGATCAACAGAAACACAATTTCCTTCTTTTCTCTTCACAGGTTCTTATTTGCTAATTGCAAATATGTGTCATTCAGAATAATGTATTTGCATTGATTTTATAAAAAATTATGAGTAAAGTATAGTTGGTTTTTTTGTGGTGGACTGTAGTAAATGAGTAAATATTTAGTTGTTGATGCCATCTAGTGGTAGGTTTAGTAACTGGTATTTCTGGTTTAAGATGTTTCCAATTTTAACAGTTCACAGAAAACCGGTAAACCTAGTTTCTTGTCCTGGACTTTAAAATCTCATCGTATCATTAAAATATGAAAACGGTCCTTCACAGGTCTATTTTACCTATCTAATTTGAGTGGGCTCTCAGAACTGTTAAAATCTGGCAAGTGTGAGGTGTATTTCTGGGGAGGGAATTGCTGCGGTGTCTCTATTAAACAGTAGCAGCGTAAGGTAACTGGGTGCGCCCGGCAAGCGCAGAGTAGCTTTCTGGGCTCGCCGCACGCCCCGTTAACCTGTCCCATCTGACGTGTGCGTGCGCAGGTGATGAGCTCCACGAACGGAGAGCTGAACACAGACGACCCCACCGCAGGACACTCCAACGCCCCCATCACTGCACCCGCTGAGGTCGAAGTGGCCGACGACACAAAGTATGAGCCTGGAGTTGTGTCCATACATCTGCGCCCTTGGTGGAACCCCGGATCGAGCCGTCACTTGGGAAAGGCACAATAATACAGCACTGCCTTTTTCCCCTGCGGCAGACGCGATAGAACAGCTAAGATTATATGCGGGAATCTGTTATTGGCGGCGTCAGGTGTTTAGTTAGTCCTCTTAAGTTTAGTGGACCACATGTCAAATTGTTTGAACTATTTCCCACATGGCTAAATGAATCGTCTTATAAATCTTACCGTCTCCATTTGTTTCTCAGATGCTGTTGTTTCTTCAAGAGGAGAAAGAGGAAAGCGCTCCAGCGACACAAGTGATGTGGAGACATGGGACGGAACTTGAAACATTCTGGTCACTGTCAAGTTTTAAATGGAAACAAACAGACAAAACACCCAATCGTCTCTGTCTCTCTCTCTCTCTCTTTCACTGTCTCTCTCTCTCTCGCTGTCTCTCTCTCTCTCTCTCTCTCTCTCTCTCTCTCTCTCTCTCTCTCTCTCTCTCCTCTGTCTTTTGCTGTTGCACCCTTTCTAACGGCGTGCAAAGAAACATTGTTGTCGTACTGGCCAAGTGGGCCATGCAACAGACTCTGGATCCTTAAAGAAACAATAAAGAAATTTAAAGAAACAAATAAGTACAGATGTTGAAAGGGGGGGGTGGAATTCAGTAAAAAAATAAGTGAATGATTGCAGTAACTGAAACACCATAAAGTGATGTTACAAAAAAAAAATGCTATCTTAGATTCAATACAGAACGTAAATGTATATGAAATGCATTAGGGGGTAACACGTGAATGCACCAAAAGTCAGAGATGTGTTCCATAGAAGTAGCAGTTCTTTGTGGGATCAAGGAAAGAAATGAGTCAAGCTATATTAATGTTAACTCGAGATTCTCTGAGCGACAGGAAATATTTCATTAATACCAGAGTCAGATTTTATTGTAAATTTTGTTGTTTCCTTTTTTTTTTTTTTTGTTGTTTTTGTTGGTAATTTAAGTTGTATAAAGGTCTGCTCTCCCTAAGTTGAAAACACACTCTGTTTATGTCGTAATTTTCTGGAATTCATATTTCCTTTTTTTTTTTTTTTTTCATTTCTTTTTTCAGTCAATGTGGACTTACTAGCACAGTCACTGGCCTCAGGGACTGTGGGGACTGATAAAAAAACAGACATTAATCTTTAATTAAATGCACTTTTGGGGGAAATAAAACTGGCCTTTAAAAGAAACAAGAAAAACTAAATAAAGACTGATGTAGGAAGATTCCTGATCTCTGCAAAGGCCAACATGATGTCCTTTTAAACTATAAAAATGTCTTTTTCAGTTTTTATTTCTCACATCAGAATCATTTACCAGGAAATCATAGTTTGTGCCTTTCCAAGTAAAATGTTTGAAGCTCAAGTGTCCCGTAATGGAATTTTATCTGAAGTTCTGTTTTAGTTGCTTTGAAATGAAACCCAGCTCTGTTTGTGTGTGTGTGAGTGCATGTGCCGGTCTCCAAATATATCCACATTGGTTTCACAGACAGTCCCCTGGTTTCCCCTCCTCACATCCCAGTGTCTGTGTAGCCCCCAACCAAAGCCCAAACCCCCATCACCAATGCAGTCTTCAGACAGATCCTCCTATGCTATGACAATCGTAAAGCCTCTTCGGTGATTGTATTTTCTTGTGTATTAGCCGTTTCTGAAAGTGGTTATTTGGAACGATCGGTGCAAGGCTTTCCTGCTGATGGTGACCCGATTTATGACGACGTTCTATTCTATGGTCTCAATTGACTCACTCGATTTAAAACGTAAATTTAAAATATAGCCGGTGGAGTATGTAAGGGTACGTTGCTCAAGGACTGGAGTTGCATGCTCGCTTCAAACTCTGCGTGTGCAGTTAATTTTTTGGTTTGATCGGACACAAATACGTTTTAAAAAGAGGTCTTGTGCAAACTGTGGCACTTGTGACTGTTAGTTTTCAACCCAGTTGTTGAGTGTAGATCACGGGTAGGGAACTTCAGTCCCCAAGGGCCCCTTGGGTCTGTTGAGATATTTTTATTTTCTTTTGTTGTTCTACCTCTACCTCTTATTAGTTTAACTGAAGTCAGCGTCTGGATTGAAAATCACCTTGTGTTATTACAGGTGTAAATCAGTTGCTAATCGATAGGTAATTCAACACAAGCCTGTGCGGCACTTGGATGGCTGGAGTTCCCCACCAACAGTATAGATAAGTAACCTACAAAGAGATATGTGTGTTCGGGAAACATGATAGAATAACCCAATGGTTGTGTTTAATCTTCCTGTAGTTTTTCTCTGAAATGCTCACATCCGTCACAGGTGTCCTTTCCAGGGCTTTCACTAGGGATGTTCCACTGTATTAAAATCTATTCACAACCTTCATTTAAAAAAAATGTTTTAAAATGATGTAGCTGTGTGATTTATTTAGCTTGGAAAACATAGAGCTTGACTTTAAAAGCCCAATTATACCTGTTTTCTGGGCCAGCGATTATTTAAGAAAGCAGATTCCAGTTCATGGAGTCCAGGTCACATATGGCTGGATATCGAAATGAATGGACATTCCAGTCATTTGAATTGAAAATCCTTTTCCCCTTCCCGCAGCCACGGCTGTCCAAAACAAATGACAGTTATTGGTGTCATTGAATATTTATACAAAATATTTTAAATGAAGGATGGTAATGCTTCATTAAAGAGTCTTTTTGTCTGTGGCAACGATATATCTCACCGACATGAAGAGTAAAGCGGTCTTTGTGTTTCTCTGCTATTGTTTTTCACAGTGGCAAATACTTCAACAATGAGCTGCAAGTAGTCTTAAAATGAAACTGATGTACTTTGTATTTATTAAAGAGTTTTATTCCTTCTGAAGTTCAAGGGTTTGTCCCATACCCACGGTTTTAGAAAGAGTGAAACGTAGACGGCGATTACAAGTCTCTTACCAGCTTACTTAAAACATTTTATTTAGGAACTTGCTCTGTGTATAGTTCAATAATGAGGATATGGATACTCAGAAGGGCAGGAGGTGTGTGGCGATAATTTCTTCCATTGCAAAAAAGTACAGTATTTACTGTCGTTATTACACTACGGATGAAACTTGTTTGGTAAAAGTTTCTCTGTCACTTGTGTGAAAGGTTCTGATAAAAAGCATATCCTTTCATTTGGCCAATTTTCCCTGTTGTTTTGCCCTTACGCGCGCACGCAGACACCTTAAAGATTTGGTGAGTTACCTTTTTACTGCAAAGTGTTTTGAAATCCTTCAGGATTCCATTAAACGGCAAATTTTTGATAGTCACCACTTTACTATTATACTCTGAAAACAGACAATGCAAAGGAGATCCCTTTGCATGGAAGCTCAATTACATTGTCTTGTGAGAATGAACTTATTTTTAGACGTAATGGAGATTTTACAGAACTTCCACAGAAGTATGACACGATAATTAGAGTCTGGATACAAGTTTTTCATATACTCATTGTTTCCTGACAATTTGACAGCACAACGATGGTCGACTAAATACTTACTGGTTGCAATTTTGTAATCTAGGAACACAAGATCTATGTTGTGCCCATTGTTGGTAACAGAACTGCACCCAGTTGTCTGAAACAGAGGACCAAACACAGTTTATGGAGCTCCTGTACATGCTGTTGAGTTCAGTGTCTTGGATTCACACTGGACCGCCCATCCGAACAGAGATCTAGGCCCTGGAGATTTCATTGCATCCACACATTCCAGTTGTACAGCTTGTCTCAATAAATGAATACTGTATTTAAACTTGGGAGTATTCTGAATGTTGTGCAGTGTTACTATAGATTTCATGTGGGTTGGGTGTGAAGTAGAAGTGAAATCCGAGAAGTTTGCCATTATAAAAACGTTATATTTAGATGGAAGAATGGCTAACCTAACTCAGACTAATACTTGCATTTTTTGCTATGAATGCATGCAGAAATAAATGCATGTTGATACAAGTAAGAGACAATATTGGTAATATGAACTCAAGCACAAAATGCTCTTTGGTTTCAAAGTATTTTTAAGTCAAAGGAACAGGTCATAATTCAACTAACCAAACCAAACCAGGGCTTCTTCATTTGTGGGGAACATGGTTAAGAATGTCGGATTGGAGTGTATCCCCATTGTTCCTTTTCTCATGGAACCACTCTACTTTTGAATGGCCTAACTTGGAGGAAGATACAATCTCAAGTTTTTGAAGAAAGGTTCTAGACTTATTCACTATATCATGTAGTCATCTGGGACCTGAGGTTAAATGCGATGTATGGTTTCTAAAATAAGGACTGTGTTTGCATTGTCAGATAGTCATGTGTTCAATACATGCTTCTCCCCTCTTTTCATATTCTGTCATAGTTTACTGTTGCCGGGGCGACAGTTTGTCACCGTTTTGTCTTTGATAATTGATCAGACCTTTTACTCACAGGTTTTACCTTTCATCCCTCTTTCTCTTTCACTCTTTCTCAGTTTTTCTTTCTCTCTCCCAGTTGACCTTGTCTCAGTAACATGCACATAGTGTCCTGCAGCAAATGAGGTCACAACCAATAGTTCTGGGGTTTTTTTTTTCCTTTTCTTCTTTTCTTCTTTTATGATCATGCTCTGGATTGGTGTTTCCTGCAAAATACCCCAAACACGATTGGTCAAGCTTTTTTATCCATTCTTACTCAACTACCGTAGGAATAATACCACGTGAATAAGAGTGATTGCAGTAGACTGTGATGGATGGCGAAGTTACTTGATTAAAATAAAGAACAGCCACTAGGCAAGTTTTTTTTGTTTTAGTTTTTTAGCTTTAGTTCTAGCTTGCTTTGATAGCAAGTTACATTTTCACTTTTATTGTATAGTCAAACCGAAGCAACTGATTAATGGGCAAGTCAGCCAAATACCACCTTCAAATGAAACGTTTTAGTTTGGAATAGCTTGAACTAAACGACAAGCAGAGATGTCTCGGTAGTGGGCTAATAATACTGTACGCTTCTTTGCATGCGCCCGTGCTGATCTTTTTAAAACAAATTCTAGATAACATATAGATCAGATACTGCTCAAGTGTATATATAACTAGCCAAAAAGCAAATACAAGCAGTAACATACATATATTAATCTAATAAATTTTCATTTAAATTCATCTGGCATTGGTGCACTGATGAGTTATCGGGTCTAGATAAGTCTAAAAGTGAAGCTATTAGTTTAAAAAGAATTATTTTTGAAAACAATGTCCGACATACGGTATTCTCTACCAATCTGCAGGCGGTTAATTTATGCGGTGGGACACTTTTTGAACGATCTTTGCGCCTCCATGTGGTTTACATACCTGTTAGTTTACTACCATTTCGTCCTGGGGTATCAGAACAGCTACGCAGGTGTCTTGTTGCTTACTGGGCAGATAGTGGATGGAATCTGCACTCCTCTCATCGGGTACGCATCGGACCGGACACCTGGCTGTGGAAATTATGGCAAAAGAAAGACATGGCATCTAATAGGTAAGTCTTATATTATTAAGTGCTATATTTAAAATATGACTGACAATGACGTTATGCCGAATTATTTATATATTGGATGATTTGACAACTCCTTGGAGTGCATGTCATGCGCTTTGATAAGTAGTTTCAGTATAGCCACAGTCTGACTTGTCCTAGGATTAGTGTATTGAATTGTTCCGAATTGGTTTTGAAATAAAACATAGTAAAATCTATAGGGACATCAAATGTTTTTTTGGCAATGTTTTGCCAAAATAATGAAAAAGTAGGGCTGCTGGTGGTTAAGGTGACAGGTTCATAATCGATAGTTTGCTGTTTCAGGTCCCTTCCCAGCTGTTATGTTCTTAAGCAAGGTACTTAACCTCTTGCTTCAGGAAAGTCTAGCTGTACAAGTGGATGAATATAAAAATTGTTAGTTGTGTTGGGGGAGCTAAATTGTACATTGCATCTATCTGAAAACATATAAGAGGAGTTTATAAGAATGTTATAACACCTTGTGAACAGTATCAATGTCTGACCTGAACGTTAAAGAACCTTTAACAACGTACTGCAGATTTGTGAACCACAACTTCACCCTGAACAAACAATGAAATGAATAACTGTATTGTTTTCTTATCTGTGCTAAATTCAGTAAGTCTTTTGTTATCTTTAGCCTATGTAGGGGACCACATATTGACGGTGCTCTTTAAATATGAGCTATTGGGATATTCAGATTTTTAATGAATGTACAGATTTTATTGATTAACAAAAAAATGAACCAGATGGTTGTCAGTTGCACTCCTCACAGCCTCCTCCTTCCCCTTTGATGGCAGGGACGGTCAGTGTGCTGATCTCCTTCCCCTTCATCTTCAGCCCATGCCTGGGCTGTGGCCCGCGCACTCCTCAGTGGGTGGGAGTCCTGTACTTCACCGTCTTCATTGTAATATTTCAGTTTGGCTGGGCGGCCACCCAGATCTCCCACTTGTCTCTTATCCCGGAGCTGGTCTCCTGCGAGCATTCTAAAGTGGAGCTCACTTCTTACAGGTAAGAAAGGACTAACGTTCTTTTTGGCAGAAAAACTGAAGCCACGCATAAGATGTGATCTCTCCCAAACACCTGAACCGATAATAATAGTTTTGAGCAGAAGGGAATTCAATTAAGGGTAACAGGGAGAGCAGGGGAGACAGATAGTGAAACAGGTAAAACTGCTGTGAAAAAGGTGGTTGACAGGTTTCAATATTCTTATTGTCAACACCCCAGGAGTCATTTGAACCTGAAGTCATTAAATCACATGTTCATAGTCCAGAGCAGATTTGAGCTAAGAGCTGTGTGCAGTGACATCAACAGCATCAAAGCACTGTATGTGCTTGCAGAACTGTTAAATTAAAAATGAGGTCTTCGCAAGTCAAGATAAAATGACTATAGCTGAAATGGAGCAAAATAATTAAACCAATCAAAGATCTATTATCGCTGGAACCAACCAAGGTGATTTTGTGATTCATTTGAAAGTGCAACCAAGTTCAGTCTGTCGCTGGCATGGGCTAGTATTGACGACACATGAGTAGCTGGATGCAGATCAATCAGTGAAAACATCCTCTTGTCCATTTTAATTATCCTACTTTATATTATAAATGATGATATATTCAATTAAGCACATACACTTCAGATTTGAAAGCAAATTATAAGAGTTTATGGCCGCAGGAGACCGCTCAAAGAACTATACTTTTAACATGCCAGAGGACATGCTTTATATAAGATTAACATAAAATAGGTACTGAAACCGAAATAGCTTAAATATGTGCTTAAACTGCTTCAATTGCTAATGTAGCATCTAACCGGTTTACATGCAAATGTTTTCTGTCGTTTTCTACGTCCTTTAGTTTGTCCACACGCTGAGCGATGTGATGCCTTTGTAATTACCATCGACCCTTTCCCCTCAGTCCCGACCTGCTCACAGCGGCTGTGCGACTATATGTAAAGCCCTGATCAGAGATGGGTTGATAACTTATTCAGAGCTTTTGAGTGCTTTGCTCGTTTGATCATTGCAAACTCTGGCAACTGTCTCATTGTTTTCTTATTCTTTCTGTGTTGGTAATTATGACTCAAAATGTCTGCAGTGATTTTCCATTGATTTCATTTACCCAGATATAAGGGGAAAAAAGAAGTAAAAATGATATTTGAGAAGTCGACAAAACTTATGGGATACATACTAAATTACAATAAATATATTTATCCGCGCAGAGATTTGCCAGCGATGTAAAAGAAACACTGACACAATTCAGCATATAAAAATTCATCTTTGGCCTACTTTATTCAGCTTGAGGGTAATAATCTGATTACAGGCTAGTTCCACTGTTGAGAAATAACTTACTGAAACAACAGTCTGTTGTTTATTATTCCACAACCTGTGCTTGCGTTAATTCATAATCGGTTTATGTGAATACATTTATAAACAAAAGCCTTCAACCACGCCGCTAAGAGTGCTGACAGTTCAGGCTGGCTGTGATGTTTTTACGAAAGCATTTGTAATCTGATTGAAGTCACTATAAAATACACAATCTACGCATAAGATTTACATCAATAATGCACAGTTTAAATTATTTTATGTCAACTGTAAGCTGTAACAAGTATGTATTATTAATTCTTTAAATATTCAAATAAAAAATTTGACTCTTACAACAGAAATGTAAGTTTGTGAATTCAATCTTTATTACTACAATATTTTGTTGTTGCGTAATACTCCTATTTATGCCTTTGCTTCACAAGCACAAGGGGGGGGGGGGGGGTTCTGATTGAAAATTGTTAGTATCCATCATTCAGTACAGTCTTACCTCAGAAGCAACACGCTTTCATAAGTTACATGTGTCAAAAATGGGGGTGGGGGTGTGCATGTTTTGGTAATTTGAACAATTTATTGGGTATAACCACCGCATGCTGTATTGTTGTTGTGTCTGTGTGCTATTTTCATACCCATTTTATTACTGTTTTTCATTTGGCCCCTTTCCTCTGTCACTGGCTCAGGTACGCCTTCACTGTCGTAGCCAATATCACAGTATATACTGTGGCCTGGCTGCTGTTCCACTTCGAGGCCGGGCACACAGGGGGTTCCTCTGTAACTGACAGTCTGGGCCGCATCGACATTCCATTGTTCAGGGTGAGAGTTATTCTTTACTTCACGCTGTTGGGCAGTGATGCAGTGTGCCTTATTTTATCAGTTTATCGGCGACTGCCTAAAAATAACATTAATTCATATCTTACAGTTTAAAGGAGAGTTTATTTCGGTTTTCTAAAAGGAAAAATGAGAAGCAACTATGATCTCATGTAAAATAATACCGAATATGATCACTATACAAAAATAATCTCTGTTCCGCTAATACAACGCAGTGAATTCTAGGTAAAAACAGTGATATCTCATTAGGACCTGGACCTTATAATACTGGGCATCGGGGCCTTGTCCGCACTGATCTTCCACGTGGGCACAAAGGAAAAGGGTCCGCATGTTTCTGAGGAAGATTCTGCGGAAAGGGAGCACCAACCGTTGGTCCGCCAAACGGGCCAGAGCGAACCACCCCCGCCTCTGCTGCAGTGGAAAGACTGGCTGAAGGAGCCTGCGTTCTACCAGGTGAAAATGACCCCAGGCTTTGCACAATAGCTGAAAGTTGCCATCTTTGTACCTAAACCACAGCAACTGAGACAGAGTCAATACCTTTCTTACCCACCCAATCCAGGCACACTTGCCAAAGAGTATTCAAATAAACAAATAGAAATTCTCCTTGTTCCTAATTTCTCCTTGTTTTAATATTTACCTGTTATCACAGGTGGCTTTTCTGTACATGTGCACCAGGCTGATTGTGAACCTGTCCCAGACCTACATCTCTATGTACCTCACCTACTCCCTGTTGTTGCCTAAGGTAAGATCTCAGAGTGGACACGGAAATGCTCATTTTCATCCTATGCATGGTGTGTGGAGCCCTTTATTTATATTTTTTACAGAACTATATTGCTACTGTCCCCCTGGTGATGTACATCAGCGGGTTTGTCTCCTCCCTGATCATGAAGCCTGCCAGCAAGCTGATTGGCGTACGAGTAAGTCTGTCTTCTTCTCTCCCCTAGTTCCACATACGACTCCTTAATAAGCTCTCCTTTTCCACTTCGTAGATCACATATTTTGTAGGCCTGATGCTGATCCTGGAGTTTTCTTGCTGGGTGATGCTGGGAAAAAACATGGGGCGTCAAATATACGGGGCTGCGGTCCTGCTGGGTGCCGGGTCAGCCGTCATTCTGGTGATGTCACTGTCCATGACTGCAGAGCTCATCGGGAAGCAGACAGTAAGGATTTCCTGCCTTTGTTCCGACTTCCTACTGTGACAGTAACGTGACACGCAAAATGTGGCCCCCAATGCTGAAAAGCACTGAACGGATGATCAAGAGATTTGTTTACCTTAGTTAAATGTCTATAGTGCATGTTCTGATCAATGTGATTGTTTATTAGACGCCCTTGACATTCATTTCTTTCGAGCTGTAGCGACTCCATTTTCTGCCTTTTTCTTCTTAATTCCTTGTGTTTGACAGCAAAGCGGGGCATTTGTGTATGGGGCGATGAGCTTCACGGACAAGGTTGCCAATGGCCTGGGAGTGATCATCATCCAAGGCCAGTTCCCCTGCCAGTGAGTCCCTGCCCCACGGTAGCCTGGTCCCCTTCTCCCTGTGTCCCCTCGGCCAGCAGCTGCTCTGGACTGAACCCTAAGCCACAAAATGCTTATTAAATCCTTCTTGGTATGACCTCGGTGGGACCAGCGTTTCCCTTTGAACACGGCTAGGCGCTTTAGCGTGATTGAGCTGCCTTAGGTTTCTTAGTTCCCCCTGATCCTAATTTCCCAGTCGTCACGGTGGCCTTGGCAACGTAAGGTCACAGTTTTAAGATTCTCTCCCATAAAGAGGAAGTAAATGGCGCACTTATCAGTTAGCCATTTCACGTTTGCGTGCCTTTGAGCTCTAAAAAGCTCTAAAGAGGACCTGTGTTTAGCTCACTTTTAGGAGTGCACTACAGCTGTATGGTAGTGCAGATAGGACTGACTGCTGTCCTGAGAAAAATGCTTCAGAAAAGAATAAAGTCAGTGTGACTCAGAGAAGTGTGCTGGTTGGTTGTATATCACAGGCTCACTTATTAGTTTCCCATGCACACATAGGACTTGGCCACACTTTATCCGCTGTACTGGAGCGCACCCTGCGTATGTGTAATGATACACAGGGCAGAACTTAGTAATCCTGCTGTGGTGTACCTTATGTGGGGTTTTTTTGTGCTCTGTTGCTTATTGTGCATTACTGGGGTGTCTATCTTGTGCCGAGCTCAGTGTGTTTTTCTACTATTGGCAGAACACAGTTATGTTGCCCAGCCTGCGTATGGTACTACCGTAACATCATGGTGATTGTGACCGGGGGCGTGGCCTTTGCAGCAGTTTTCTCCCTGTGCTCCATCCTCATCTGGCCAATCAAGATCCGTCGCTGTGAGTATTCTAAACACTGTTCTCTTTCCCACTGTCTTAATGTAAAACAGACTCATCCACGCCTTGTCCTTCAAGGCACTGGATTAAAAGCAAATTGAGAAAGAACTGAGTTGTTGCTCTTGAGCGTTGATTGTGATTGTTATGTCTTTGTGTCTTTGTGTCTTTGCTCTCTGCCAATGGCTACTGGCTTGACACTGAGGAAAAGCAGATTAACTGCGGAAATCTGCGTCATAAAGTTGACAGCAACATTATACAACTACCGTTTTAAAAAAGTTTCTCATGGTCTTATATAAATCCCACTACATTAGGATTGGTGTTGTTCTTAATAAAACTACAAAGGTTTGTCCTGTTGCTAATTTTTTTGTCTCAAAGTAGAAAAGCATATGGTTTTCTTATTCCAATATATACTGACTATGTAAATAATTGTTTTCCAAAACTAAGTACCTATTTTGAGTTGCTCCATTGTTCCACCAAGCAGTCTAATAAAGAAATACAATAAACTTAAATAGACCAGCACTACAGTTCCATTCATGTCGTGTTGATGAAAATCAAAAAAGTAAATTTTATATCCTTCAACACATTGCACAAAGGGGCTATCTACAGTTTCAAAATGATTTGTTTATTTGTTTATTAAGATAAGTGTATTGCTCTCTGTTGGGCTTTCAGAAATTAGCCATTTATAGAAAATAATTAGGGAATTTTTAGTTATAGCGTGGAAAGGCGCATACGGATCCCAGTTCTACAGCTGCAGTTTTCCCTACCCTGTACTAGCCTCTTTACTGAGATGTTTAAAGAGATCCTTCAAACTTCCTCTCTCCACAGACTTGCCTTGATGAGAGGAGATGGAGGGTTACACAGACCAGTGGTCTGTAAACTCAGGTCCAAGATTTGACTGACGGTCTGACTGACTGAGAATATCCAGTGCAACTCTGATCATTATGATCCTGTGATCTGAAGATTGGCGGTGGTGGTGATGGAAGGAGGGGTAATGGGGTAGGGGGTGGTTGTTAATGTTAGAGTCAGGGTTATGGTTCCTCTGTTCCTCTAAAGTTCACCCTTTTGACTCCAGTGAAGCTCATGTACAGAAGCACGCATGAGAAATTGTTATTTTAGAAAATTAGGAGAATAGATGAGGTAACTGCCCGGTCATTAAGGTCATTAAGGTCATTAAGCAAGTTTTACCAGTGAAGGATGCTGTTATTTCAGTGGACAGCCCTGAGATTCAGACCTCTTGCTATTTATTCTTGTGTATAACACACTCTCCCGACACAAAAAGATATACAAACAGATATCAACATTTTTAAAATTTATTTTATAGATAAAAGAAAAAGAAAAGCAACAATTCCAAAGAGTGGTAGATGTACATCGTAAGGGTTCAGATTTTTCATCTTTTTCTATCGTGTAAAAATTAAAAACCAGTGCGGTTGTGTGTATATGTGTGTGTGTGTGTGTGTATGTGTGTGTGTGTGTGTGTGTGTGTGTGTGTGTGTGTGTGTGTGTGTGTGTGTGTGTG
>JAOYSI010000007.1:962165-972808 GCA_025775065.1 Hiodon alosoides
CACACACACACACACACACACCCACCCTCAGGGCACAAGTTTAGGAGCTTGAGTTGCCAGGGACAACCGAGATGCATTATTACTCTCTCTCTTTACTCTAATCGGCTGCAGCAACATTCCTTGAGGATCTCTTTAAAAATCAATCTCATATATTGTATTTAACCAAAGAAGAAGAATGAAGATACATATGTACAACAACAACAACAACAACATGGGAAACCCCTTTCTGGATATAAGAAACCTTCTCACATAGCGCAAAGGCTTTGCTGTTCCTCTAACCCACCTGTGCTCCTTATGCTCCAGCAGCTGGCAGTCCCGGCAGGTGAGTGTATCACATGTCTCACAGAACAACTTCAGGGCCTCCTGCTTGTGCACTGGACAGAACACAGGACGCTGTCCTGACGTTCCAACTGATTCTGCAGGTAGATGAAGAGGAGTGGCAGCATTCACGGGGCTTCAAACAGCGAGGCCATGGTCAACTAACTGTCTTCATGGCAGCTGATGCAATTTTGACAGAACCCAAGCATTTCAAAGCTACTATTTGGTCAGAGCAGCGCAGGCTTCTAGCGTCACTCCAAGTGACTGTACAGAATGGTTTCCATGGTAACAGGCAGTCAGCAGTGAAACCACAAAGACCACCCTCCAACCCCCATGCTAAGGGAAATATCTAGGATTGCTAGAGGCAAGGTACGACACCATCTGACACAAATGCTGACACTCAGCACCCATCACATGACCCAGCAAGTCATCTGTGGAGAAAGCACGTTTAAAAAAACAATGCGTCAAAATGCTAACACTGTGTCTGATAACTAAAAATAGAACAGATGCAGAACAAAATTCTTAATCATTGGCCTTCATCTGCATATCAAATTACTGCACACTGGAACTGCAGGCCAAGCATTACAATACAGCTTGCCTCTGGGAAAGTCTTGAAGCTCATTTGATCTCCAACTATCATGTTGCATGGTCATGATATTCAAAGATGTGGGCTCACATTGTTCAAAAGCCTCATCGTTATGGAAATTAAACAGATACAGGCATTAAGGGTACAGTACATATGAATGCGTTAAGCATGACAGTTCACGTCACCAAGTCCACCACCACTAAAACTTTGATGTTGACATGTTCGGTGGCATTGAGGGCTTAGGCACTGGCTCTAGCCAGGAGGCACGATGAGGTCATTAGGCTTTGCCAAGCGACTATTTCATTAATTTTTTGGTCAAAATCTGTATCTTTGTGTCACCAAATTATAGCAGCCACTAAGAAGCTATGAATAATACGAGCTATTTTGGTAGATAAATTGATTAGTTTATGATATGCATTGTTTAACGTATATCATGTTTACATCTCCCAATAATAACTGCTCCATGTCATTATATCTTTGTACCAAGCCAGCAAACAATCCATTAGCCTGGATGCTCGACTAGCGGATACTGTGTCACTCGACCAAAGATTATAATCATCATATAATTGCAATTTACCTGAAGAAACGTCTTCCTTCTTGCGGATTTTATGGTCCTTGGTGAATTTTACCCTCTGGTGGGCCTCGATGCAGGTCTTACAGAGCCACTCTCCACACTCCACACAGAAGCCCACTGCACTTGCATTGTCTTCGCAGCTGGTGCACACCTACCAGCGCACACACACACACACACACACACACACACACGCAATACAGTGGTGAAGTCGGTCAACACTCAGCAAGGTCACGTACAAATGCATTCTCCACAGACAGTATAAACAATGGCCATCAATGGCAGTCCCATTTCTTCATGTCTCAACCATTGTATCAAGTCAGTATTTAATTAGAAGAGGGCATGCCCCACCTACCTGTGCAGAGTTTTCATCCGAACCACTCGAGGCCTCGGAGGTGTCCTTGACAAAATAGTTATCTACCAAATCACTCTGTTTGTAGTCCTGAAGACACACTGTGCAGCGCATGACATTCACTAGGAGAAAGCCAGAGGGGAGTCAGCAGAGGTCTTAGTTACTCATACAAAACATAGCACACTCATAATACAGCGTCAACAACAAGAAAATGTTTCATGACGGTTTACATTCAATTCAACTCCTGCTAGACTTCCATAGCATACCTATCAGAGTTACTCCAATTCATTTTAAAAACATCAGGTCTCATCCTATTTCTCCTTGTGCACCCCATGGCACACACACAGACACAGACAGACACATAGTATTGACGTTGGAGGCTTTTCCATGCGTCTGAATTTCTGGAAACACTCTCCAATCTCTTAATTTAGGTGAGTGACTGCTTGTGCATGAAGTGCGATGGGCTTTCATGTGTCAGTGAGTGGTCACTTGCCCGTAAAGAAAGGAATGAACTATAAAACCAAACTAACCCTACCCCCCTGCACTCAACACCCTAAACTCCTTGACAGCCCATCAACGCATTTCCCCCTTTTAGATAACTGGCTGCAGCATAAACCAGCTAAATCCAGTTTGAACCGGTTCGCACTGGCTTATGCTGCTCACAGCTTGTTTCTCTAAGCCCCAGCTGTAAGAGGCTGTAAGTAATTGGATGTGTGAGCAGCTGGCGAGAGATGTTTTGAGTGTCATGTGGTCTACTCTGTGTGCAGTGCCACTGCAGCTGTGCAAGTCTGTACTTTGGCAATAAAAGAGCTCTCATGCACAGACTGCCTAACTAGGCCAACCAATTCCCCATTTGTATGGCTCCAAAAAACCTGCCTAAAGCAACATCCAAGGTTCAAACTGAAAGTCCAAAGGCAAATCATAGGCCAAAGTGAATTAGGGTTCACTATATATATATATATATATAAATAAAAACAGCTTAAATTATTTCAAAGAAGACGTTTTTCCTAAATGTAGTATATACACATTTTAGGCCTTGTTAAAATTTACAAGAAAATATTTGTCAAATGAAACCCTTCATAAAATGTAAATAGTCTAGACATTTTGAATGATAGTATAGCGCCATTTCATCCCAACTCAAACATTTTGAAATAAAACAGCTGTACATCTGTGCAAATAACGAGAACAAATGTAAATTCTCATACGAGGAGAATAATCACACTAAATACAACATTTTAAAGAAAGGGTAAGTTTGTATAGTCAAATATTTTGTAATAAAAATTCAGCAAATTACATCAGCGTAACTTTCATTAGTCAGTATGCATTTCCCAATTCTGGTGTATGAATAGCACAGATCTGGCTGTTTGTCTAACTGATTAATTATCAGGGCATTTGTAACATTTTCTACTAACACAGGCAATGACTGGGTAAACACAACTGCAAGTAAAACACTGCAGTATAGAAAGAAATGGTCAAATCTACTTAACCTGACCTGAGTCACCAGAATAAGCCAGTACCTGTGCATTACTTTATATTAAACAAAGAAATTCTCTATGTAGCTATGAGAGCCACCTTCTAAACCCACCAAAAACACCAGCATTATAATAATAATAGTAATATACAAACATAGTAGTAACAAACAAACTACCACTAATGGTGCAATTTCCCCAGCTGCAGCTATGATTTTCAGGAGGGGTGCATAGTAAATATTTTTAGAACATATCGTATAATACATTTTGTTATGAAGATAAATATAAAAAAACACGTTCTTCATGAAATAAACCAAAACAAAATGATTGCAGAACATGACAGTAGCTGACTGAAAATGATGAATGCCACTGTATCGCCCTGATGGTCAGCAAAGCTGGCATTGATATAGATGGAGAGAAGAAAAGAAAAAAACCTTCTGATGCTCTGTATCGGTACTTTATCAGGTCAATAATCTTCCGGTCATGACTATAATAACTATATCAATCTGGTAAATATCTAAAAGGTTTTGACAAACACCAGTGAATTAAAAAAAAAAAAAAAAAAAAAGGAAGTGCCATCTGTAAATTTTAATACTCTGTTAATTTACAATAAGAAAAGATTAAATTAATTGGGTTATAAAGCAGAAATTCAACATTGACTTACATTATTCATGTATGAGATTTCCTCGATGGAGATCAGCTTGTGCACACAATAAGCTGTTCAATAATATTCAGATAAATGTAGCTGAAGAAAGGTTTATTTTTAAAAGAAAGGTTAGCCACAAAGGCACGGTTAGCATACAACTTGTGTTAACCAAGTTTAGTGTACATGGTCCACTGAAACTGTTCTCACAAGCCTAATGACATTTAAATTAAAATTGCATTATATAATACCGTAATGTAGATAACAAACATGCGGTCATAATGTTAAGGAATATTTTCTACACCATTGTCAGTCGTTCACTGGTTTGGCACTCCAAGATACTGTAATACAACAAAAATCTGGGTCACAATGTGTAACAATTTGGGAACCAGTGAGTTAGGAAACGTAGCATGCGCTGCAAAGCATTGAGGTATGCCACCTGATAGCTAACTGTCTAATTACACAATATCTTCTGAAGGGAATAAAAGACAAATATCCTAAAAATGTCACCATCTTTGCAACAATTTCATCTTTTTTTAAAATTTGGAAAAACATTTAGGAACTTTACTTAACATATACATGATATAAACTGGTGGGGTGCTCTGCTCATCGACAAAATACCGCCTAGCCACCCACCCCACCCCCCCTATTGACAACTACAAAAGGGGACGAGGTTTATTTAAAAATAAAAATAAGTTATTAATTAATTAATTTTTTTAAATTAAGAGGGTCGTAGGCAAACCACTGCAGTAGATACTGAACAAAGTCAAAGGGTCAAACGTCATATTAAAATGGGGCCACCATCCCCAAATTTGACTGGGGTCAGCAGGTTCCACCAACACATCTTTGTACCAAATTTCAACGAAATACAAACTGTTCTTGAGACAAACCCAAAACAAAACCGCTGCGTTACATATGATCAACCTCCATCTATTCGGCCTTATACGAATCACAAAAAAAGCCAGGTCTCAAAATCCACTTATTTTCTTTGTAAAAATCCTTGGTATCCATGGTCATACTCCAATAAGATGATTTCATTTGACTGAAATGTGGAATCGGGATTCTTTTCTTACTACATGTGGTTCAGTTCAGTTCCGTTTTTTTGTCTACAGTGGAAGCCTAAAGAAGCAGCAGAAGTACAACGAATTTACTCCCACTTGGAACAGTACTCCTGCTACGAGTTTTTTTTGCCATCAGTGTTCTTTGCATGTGGTAGGAAAAGAGTGAAACGAACGGCTCAATCTCAACAACGTATGTATGTCACCAGCAAATGATTACTTATATTTAGATCAGTGGATCTTGCAATGGTTTATACCCCTGCTCATCAAATTGCATGCATGAAATTAGGAACAAGCAACTAGGAACAATCTAAACAAACAAGCATATTATGCATTTAGTAAAGAAATTAAAAAGGCTACACGGGTCTAAGCCGAGTAATGTCCTGGAATGATCAACCACAGATAAATTAGTAGTCAGAGTGACTGTAAAATGTAAAATCACATTCCATTCCTTCTATAACCCTACTGTGATTTAACTTGGCTCGTTTAGATCCAATTGTTCAGACATGATTGTTAAAATGCTTGTGGTTTAATTAAAAAGTGGATTCAAAGTAACTGAAATTATTAACCTGTATGCAGTAGGCATATAATGTTGTATTGCAGCTCTACAGAAATGCCTAAGAGAAAGCAAGCAGAAACTTGAACAAAAAAAGTTATACGTCTGCATTTACACTATTCAATGCAAATAATGACTATTTTTTGTATATCAGAGGTGTAACTCCATGCAATATTTCTTCTGAAGACTGTATAAGGTAATAAACCACAAAGATAGTTTATGTCAGCAATAAGAATGTATTATGTTTAAACTGAGTATAATACATAAATTCTCACAGCAAGCCAAAAACCAAGGAGTTTTGATGTTTTGATGATTTTTCCTGACAATGACCTGTGCTTGTTGTTTTCAAAGCAAGACCAGAAAATAAACAATTTAATCACTGACTATGGGTTTTTCTGTCAGACATATTCAATATTAATCAATTAGGGCTGTCATCTGGAAAAACAAATTCAGATTCAAACATTTGAATTAAAAATGTTAATATTTGAGTGCATTTGAATATATAAGGTGCGATATCCCTACACTGGTGTACCACTGGTGTCACATAAGTGTCAAAAGTTTTCTATTAGATGACTAATATTTAGTTTGTTAAAAGCCATATAGAAAGACATCTGCAAGAAAAAGATACTCAGCCAGCTACTGTTTATGCTAGTGCTAGGGTCTTAATTAAAACAAAGACACCAAACAGGTGTACATAAAGTATAGAAACAAATAATTATGAGCTTGGTTGTCTGATATGTTCAAGTCAACCTATCAACTATGTCTGCATAAATATTTGGGTATTAATGCAAGTCTCAATAGGTTTGATTTCCAACACTGAGGTATACATAACATTTTACTAGATCAGTTTTACTGAGCCATTTATCATTTCTTTATGTTGTTTAGCTGTTGTAAACTAGAACAAAAAAGTATCATAGTAAAGTGCAGTTTTTGTGATCTTGTTGTAACACATACACCATCAAAAAAACAAATAAGCACAAACAAAAACCTTTCCACTGTAATTACAGTTCATTTAATTAGATTCGACTAATGTCAACTGAAAATGACCAGATGCATAATAAATAATTATCTCACACATTCAGATTGGTACCGTTCTCATGCATTTAGGTAGATACCGATTGCACGAGGGACATAAGAATCCTGCCTTCTTGTTTACAAACAAGAACATTCAGATTTACCTACCAGAGAAGTTGAAAAATGACGATAATCATTGCCTGACCTAAATAAATAATTATGGTTTTAAGTCGGAACTAAGAATAACGTACCAAACTTCATAGACGCACGTCTTCACAGGGAAACTGAAACAGACCTACCTACTCCACTGCAGACAAGTCAAATTTCTTTCACGGATATAGCTATGGAAGCAAAACGAACGTCATTTTTCACCTCAACCAAAATCACGCGTTCCACTCCGGACACAAAGAATCGCTTCTAAATTGAGTGAAGTTCCAGTTTTACCACCAAGAGTATGTATTTTTAAACGAGACAAATTCTGAACACAACTCTGAACACAATTTTTGTTGTCAGGAACCATTGCCAAATCTCGCTCAGCAGTACATTTTTCCATTGCCGGGCCTCTCCCGAATTGGGGGGTGTTATAGGATCAACCAGTAGCACTGGGATTGGATATAGCTGTAGAAACAGAGAGCACCTCAATTAACTCTGAGCGATTATATTAGGCCTAGTGCCTTTTTTGTCACGTTCGCATATTCGTTTGTGAATTTAGTAAAAAATTAATTCAATGAAAAATGTTATTTTAAGGGGAGAGAAATTCAGAGAACAAGCGCGCCGCTAGGCAAATACAAATACACAAGCTGTGTACCCTAAATTATGGGCGTAAAAATTTAAATCACAGAACGTGTTGCTGATGCTAAATTAATTCTGAGTAAAGGAAAAATAACTTTACTCCTTGAGTGGTTGCTACCCTGAACATCAAATCAGATCACATTTACATCATATTTGCTAAGATAGTTCTACTCGTGGCTAATAGCTAGCCCACAACTCAAAAAAACGGTTCCAGTGGGACCACCTGCTTTCAGCTACGGATTGTTAGAACATACAGGACGTTTTTTTTCTTTTTAACAAAGGCAGCCAAATTGGATCAGGATTCTCTAATCATTATTATTCACCACACCTGCAAGCATTTATACCTTTTATAAAAGTCATCTGGTGAGTTTTATAAATAAACTTTGCCTAATCTCACATAATAGCAGAAAGCATGATAATTGGTTGGGTTGTCTTTAAATTTGGTGATTTACTATTTTTTGTTACGTTTTTAAAAGTTATGTACTAAAGCTAAATCTGGGTTAGCTAGCTAAAGCCAATGGATTTTATTATATACATTCATTTAGACAATGGATAATCGCTCAGAGGTTCACACTGTGTAATTGTATCAAATCACAGTGCTCGCTCTGTTTCTCTCTATATCCAATTCACTGATTGGTCAGATGTTATGGTTACACATTTTTATGACAATCAAACAAGACTGTTAAACTGAATGGTTCACTACATAAAATGATACATTGTTGATATAATGGCAATGTATCAGACAATGTATCTTACCTCGTCAAATCTCTACCTGGCCTCAAAATCTACAATATTGCGAACATCGCAATCCTTTTAATAAAATCCCACTGGAAATCAGCATTACCAGCGTTGTATGCTATAATGATACGTCAAATGAAAGCTAAAAGTCTGCTAATCTACAACGTCATTTTGTGACTAAACATTTTTTTTTAAAGAATTTCAAAGTAGATTTTAAAAAGGTGTACTGCACATCTAAAAGCAGTGATAATGTGAAGGCCTTCCACCGGGTAGCTAAGCTCATAGCAAAGACGGGAAAGCCGTGAACAATCAGGGAGGAGTTGACCTAGCCAGCAGCTAAGGAGAATGTAAGGCAGCATGCTATTCCATGTTTGTTTGGAATTTGTTTTTTTCCCGCTTTTGTGGGGAATCAAAGACTTTGTTATACATTTGGTTCATTAAATGCCAGTCCCCGCAATCCCGTCTCTTCTACACAATCCAGAATAACCCTGAGTTCCATGATTCTGTCCGTGTTACGGTAGTTTATGGTGGCATACCATGAAAAATCTGTAAGACAGACTCGCAATAAGCATTTTCATCTGTCATTACTTCACAAACATTGACACATACAGTATAACCAAAAGATAGTTACACAGCGTCCTAAACGATTACAATGGGGCTCACATGCTACCTTGCACCTTTGAACAGACTAGAACCATCCGTTGAGATGCCTGAATACATGCATTTCTCAACATGAGTCCTAAAATAGTCCTCTGTGTCAAACAATTATTATTGTTACAAATAAAGCAGGAATTTCAGATGTGTGGGGCAAGATAAACCATGTGAAAACTTCCAAATTTAAATTGTAGGGATCTACCAAGACAAAATATCAGATATCCTATTAGTATTATTTCTGGTATCTATATGACAATGTTGATATGAACACACCTTTATCGATACTTTTATATTTATTAATACACCATACAGCGATAAAATAACAAAAAAGTTTTAAATGGCAGTGTGAGGGGAAAAAACAAAAACAATGGTGAGGTAGATTTGTTTTTTATGGATATTATTTAAAGAAATGCTTAACGGTGTGAATAAACGTGGTTATAGTTTTATTATAAATAAGGTAGAAAAGGTAGATGTTGACGATTTTTAGTATGGGGGTGGCGAAAAGGCAGAATTTGGTGGCTTCTGGCGCATCTTAATGTGTACATCTAAACCATAATTATGGCGCAATCCTTCAAGTTTACAACATGAACTCACATGGTTCAAATGTACCAATTTGTCTGTAGTAGAAGTAGTAGTAACAAAGTTCGTTTGATCAAATTGGTTTAATAAAAATGCATCATTATGCTTATTAAGTCATCATGTAGTGTCAGTTAAAATTCTATGACACAACCAATTAAATGTGTTTGTGTAAAGAGAAGTTAACTAGATAATGTCATACAGCATTTAATAAAGCATCAATTAAGCAGAGCGGCTATTCAAGATTACATTTTCAAATAAACACTAGTATGAACCAATTAAAAACTTAACTATTTAACCACAAAATACATGATAAGAAAAGTTTCAGTGTTACGGTTTTATGTACACTTAGTTAGGCAGCTAACTAATTCGGCGTCTTCTAAACACAAAAAGGTTTCCTTTTTAAAAATTTGATCATACTATATTGGTGTATGCACGTAGGCAGATGTCGGTGTACACGCATCTTTTGTAGCTAGCTGACTGGCTGTTCATTTTAAGTAACATCAGTCACACACAATAAAAGAGGCTACAGGGGAAAGAGCTTTTAACAAACAAACAATAAAACTTAAATAAATGTACTTTCTCTACCCTCAAGAACTGCATTTTTCAGTCTCGGTAAGTAGTTGACCAGCTGCTCCACAAAACTCATTTCATTTGTCAAATTCATAGACTTATTTCACATGAGTGAAAATTATGGATTCAAATTTGGTGTAGCTTATTTAAGCAGTCTCACCTTCTTTACACTTCAATTTACAATTAAACAAAGAAAGGGGTACACAGGCAATTATTTTCCCCTCCCCATCTCCCTCTGCAATAAAACAGCACAATAGTTATTACTCACTGCTGAAAATCCATAAAGAAGATCTGTAGTAGATATCTTTAAAACTGATGAAAATTACAGCTGATGAGTGACGCACTTGACTGTTGCTACCCTAAAAGTTCTCGTTGAAGAAATATTTACATATCTGACTTTCTGGCACTGGCATTAGTAGGGCAGTATGCCACCTTCAGTTTCAAAACCTTGATTTTGTGTACATTTCAATACAAATTCCACAGGGCCCCGCATAAGAAAGGGGTGGCAAAAACATAAGAACTTCTGTAACAAAAATCAAAGAGATGGGATGCATCTTTTCTCTGACAAAAAAGGGATGAGTTTAACAACATTTATTTAGTGAAGGGGAATATTACTTACACATTTACCACATTGCAGACGACATACAATGTGTGAAGCACTTTACAATCTACTAATAAAACATTGTCTCCCAAAATGAGGTTTTAGACAATTCTGTAAGAACCAGCAAGACTAAGCTGCTTAT
>JAOYSI010000007.1:972908-985438 GCA_025775065.1 Hiodon alosoides
ATCTACTAATAAAACATTGTCTCCCAAAATGAGGTTTTAGACAATTCTGTAAGAACCAGCAAGACTAAGCTGCTTATAACCAGTGTCACCAAGTCTCAATCATGCTTGCAATGTTGTTACATTCATATTAGAGAAATGGTTAGACATTGCATGTTTTTGGAGTTCTAAGAGCGAGTAGAAGGGATACCATCATCCAATCCCCTGACTCACTAGTTCCCTTTAATTATAAAACAGCATAATCACTGCTGCAGAGTTACTGCAGAACATGCTGGAATGACCAACTTTAAATCAATTAACTGCAAGTTGCATTCATTTTCAAAGGCAGAGGAGCCTATAACTTGTGTAGCTACAATACTGTGATTATTACACACCTTTGCAGATACCTTAACAGCATGCATGCACAGATTCTTAGTACAGTATACTAAAACGTGAGGCTAGCTTCAGTAACATAACCAAGTATGGCCAAGGTTAAGTCGTTTTTCTGTATCATCATATACAATCAGATACAGTCCCCAAGACTATCACTCTCATAAAAACAAACAATAAAATATGAACATAGCTTCAACATCAAGGAAGCATTTTAATCTAGCCTGGCTTACGCATATATTGTTTCAGTTTTATAGGCTAAATTATAAAGAAAACCCACCCAGTGATCCACTGCAGTTTGGCATAACACTTTTTCTCTAATAGTAACGATTACTATTATTATTTTCTTCACAATCTTCCATCTATCAATGGAGTCTACGCAGGATTTTATATTTTGTTCGTTTTTATTCCCTGTATAAGTAACTTCAGAACGCTTTTTGATATTGTTTTTGATACCAATTTTTTGTTATGTTAATTTAATTCAGTTAGCCATCGTAGAAAGAAAGAACAGACAAAGCCATTTATTTATTTGCGATTCAAAGATCTGCGTCCAACAATTTTCTTGTTATTTCGGAAAAAATGAATGCTTGACTGCCATTTTTAAAATATACATGTATCCATGATTGGACCTACGTTTAGATATGACTGTGTGACGTTTTGTGTTGTCTCAGTACTTAGTAGTAGTTTTAATTACTGCATATTACCTTCTGCTTACTGACAATAGTAATGCTATAGAAATCATAACAGGTAACTTAAATGACAATCACATGGGTCACTATCTGGTCATTAAAACTAACTTAAGCAGGAATTTAACTGTCAATGTAAATAGACTGGTACATTTAACGATAATTACGTAAAATATTAAGGTACATGGTCCAACAGTATGGAGCCATCTATAAACACTGTTCCATTCCAAAATACAGAACAGCATAATTGATAAGCCATGGTAGAGGTAAAGCACAAAGGTATTAAGATGTTCTGCATTCAATTGCAATAGTGGAAACGTTGTGTGATAACTTTCACACGCTTTCATTGCAGGCATATGGAGTTTAGATAAAACTACATGAAAGTAGGTCGTGGCCACAATTACGAGGACTTAAATCAGAGCCGATTTAATGCTAAACTGCAAGTTAGTCCTACGTTTTGCAAATAATCAATTGAGCCCTACATCTGAGTCAAAATTATTTGAAAACTATAATTTATGAGTTTTACATAAGCAAAGGTGAGCAACTGAACCAGTATAGTGTCTGTTAGCCAACTAAATATATAATTTATAAGAAAACAGTTCATATTCTAGTCATTTTGTCAAGGCATGCCAATATTATAACGTTACTGTATTGCTGGAAAGAAAGCTCGTAATAAATACGTAGACAACAAATCTGATGACTTCTACATCAATAGTTGAAATCGATAACTAGCAAGTCAGCTAGTCACCATCACTGCAAATTTCGCTAATTACAGCTAGTCGACGCATTGTCCGCCATCACAAAAGTAGTGAATTGATAACCTGTGGACTTTCCTCCGCTCACACTTAGAAGCACAACTCCATATTTAGAAATTCTGTCTGTATCAAGACACTACAAACAACTCAACCCTTTCAGGCGATACTTACATACGTCTAGTCCGTTTAATGACCACATCACTCACCTATGTGGGTGTCCTGTCCGTGAGGCCCGGGCACCTGCACGCTAATCTGCCGTTCGGGCTGGGGAATACATCGCAGGCAGAACGAGTGTAGGCATGGCAGCAGTTTTGGTTCACAGTCGCGGTTTTGAAGACTTTGTTTACAGACAGCACACGTATCTAGGAGGTTTATTGGGGTAGCTGGGGTAGGTGCTTGAGCGGTTGGAGGAGGCGACATGTCTGTATTAGGAGCCGGCGACGTTCCGGCAGTACCAATAATTTCTCCAGCGCCTGAAGGTTCAGTGGTCTCAGCAGTGGCGTTCCCGACCGGGCTGCTACCAGTACTCCCGTCTCCGCCTCCTCCAGCACTGCCACTACCGTCGCCTCCTGCGCTAGAGGGTGTCGGCGCTTGAGACGCATTCTCCTGCGACTGTGTATCATCTTGGTCCTTCGAAGTCGGTTCTATGACAATCACCGCGTCAGCATCTTTCATGGGGGTATCTCCACTGTCCTCTCTCTGAGGTGCTGGATCCATGTTAACAGGGCTCTCCATATCCCCTTCGCCTTTGTTGTCCGCCATCTTCTTCCTCTTTGAACCGTTTGACGCTCCACGCACCAAAACCCAGCGGGACTAACGTCGTGACGTCAGGTTGGGGTCCTCAGCGATGTGATTTTACAGTTTAGCTTCATAGCCGCCTAGCCACCTTATTTGCAGAACAGAAATTTTATTACTCATTGGGTCTCCCTACACACTAAATTTTAATTTTAATTTGAGACTAAAAAAGTCTCATCAAGCCAAAATAATACATTTCAACCATGTTTTGTCTATATTAGCCATCTTACGTTAAAATTGTTCACTTAAAATACAAACATTCCTAAAAATGCACAGCTGTAAAAAAAAAAAAAATACAACAAAACCAGTCTGTCCTTAATTGGATACAATGTCTCTAACCACAGGTTTAGATTTAAGTTTCTACTCGAGGGCTCGTTTCTGACCATATGTTAATTCCGTTTCTGCTCTTCCACTATTATGTTAAATACTCGGTGTTAACTATATTGCCTTTATCATATTTAAAGCGGTTCTTGATTTTCCACTTGATAGGTATTAGACATAATTTAATCGAAATCATTCAGCTGAAAAGAAAACCGCGAGTTTACACGGCATGGGATTTCTTTTCAGCCAAGGGGTCCGATGTTCCAACTTGTAGACCAGAGGAATAAATTACAAAACCCCAGGTAGCACTAGTTCAAAACATCTTATAAGATCGATATGAAAATGATTCTCCATCTCGTTAATAAGTCAGACACTTGACAAAACACAGCAAAACAATTTTAGGTAGCGGTCATTTTAACAATGTTATGCAACTAAACACTCCTTTCGAAGTATTTGGGAAAAACCCCCAGTTCTCCCCTATATGTCAGAAAGGAAAATGCAGGCCACCAAGTCGAAAAAAAATGCTTGATTTTATTGTTTATATACAGTGTAAAAAATAAATCTAAAAGCAGTCGCCTGCAGACAGACTTCACAAATACACCTGTAACTGAATTTGGTTTTACTAAAAAGACGGAGCATACATGGTCTTTGAAATACACCAAACTTAAGATCCTCATAGAAAAGAAACATGTGAACTCTAAACACCAGCCTAAGTTCACAAAAATACCAGCATAGTAACAAAACTGTACTGTGGTAGTACCCAAACATTAAACACACATTATAGGTCTGGGGAGTTCCTGTCAGGGGGACTCCTCTGATTTTCCCATTTACTTCCTTCCCGTTGCCATTCAACAACTGCTTAAATTCCTCACATCACCCAGTTGAGAACGTAGAATGCACGACTTGTAGAAAGTTAGCAACACAAGGTTCAAGCATTACATGGACAATCTGTAGTTTACTCAAATCAAACACTGGCTAGATAAATGTATCCAAAAAGGTTATGAAACTGGTCCTATCAAAATAAAATATTGGCAAGTTAATTTATGTATACATGCACATGCTTCATCGATGTTCTGTCAGTAAGGCAGTGTTTTATCATTAGCCATTCAATAAGAAACATCTTGTGCTAACAAACCATGTGTTTTCTATTGCCAAGGCATCTAGGCTTCATCTTTTCACAGCTGCATCTCTTTGTATCTCCAGGGGTCCAAACTTTTTGATTAAATTTCCCATTTTGCTTGCATGATCTAGAAGTCCTGTCGAATGTTCTCTTTGTTCTCATCTCCTTGCTGCTGTCGGAGTTGTCCCACTTCGTTCTCCAACTGGACAATGGCACGCTCAATCTCATAATTTTTACTTACTAGGGACACCCAGCTGCAAGGTCAGAAAGAATTTAAATTAACAGTTCTTCGTGGACTTTGACAATGTTGCATTGTGCAAGACATTAAAAGTAACAATAAGATTGACAATAATGAAAGCAGCAATGAGCTTTTCTGCTCCCAATACTGACTTGGACTCCAGTTCCCTCAGTTTGGCTCCGCCGGCTAACTGGTCGTTCTTGCGTTGCCAATTAAGGTCTTGAATCTGCTTCCTAAATGGATGAGAAACCATACAATATCCACACAAAAAAAAATACAAAACATGTAATCACTACCAAAATACACTTTAGGGTGACTGTATGATGTAAGTAGTATCAAGCTTGTCATTTCATTTTAAAAACTATACGAATACAGAAATATTTTCTTACGACAGAGATTGGATGCCAGTAAAGCTTACCTGAATCTCTGTAGTTCCTTCTGTGCCATCTCAATCATGTAGGCCAGGTTACTGTTCAAAGGGAAGGAGGAAAATAATTTAGTGATATACACACCATGGCTTTCAAATGTGTAACATCTACCCACCCCTCAGCATTGTAGTACAGTAGTGTCCTTTGAAACACTACATTTTCTAAGTTGTTCTCAGGCCCTTTCTCTAAACCTTTGTAAGCTAATGAACATCATCACATATTCATGAGTGCTCTGGGGTTATTGTGGTGAGGTAGGTACCATACCCACCAATTCTCACACATTAGAGTTAAAACTCACTTGTATGCTCCCCATCATTTTGCTGCATTATACTACTAAATTCTGATGCTAAAAACATAGCCATAGGACATTAAAAGATCAGGCACAGTATATAGGCCTACAGTAAATAAAATAGCAAATAGCTATTTTAGTATGTAACATGGTAACCATGAAAAATCTATAATTTCAAGGCAAACCAGTAAAGCCAGCTGAAATGTATCAGTTTCTGTTGATTAGGCAGAGCTTGGCTAGGGACCTCCCAGGATGTAGCCCTGGTAGCATTCACATTCACTTACTCATTGTAAACCTTCCAGGCATTGGTGCCATAGTGAGCCATGAGCTCCAGATTTTCAATGCGCACAGCCTGGTGCTCCAACTGGGCCATGGAGTTGTTCACACAGTCCTGCCATGCCGTGATATCATTCTTTTGGCCCGATGATGGGGCTGGGAGCTCATATCTGCAACGATGCACATAGGTGAAGGGACACAGCACAAGGACATGCAATAAACCCACACACTTATACCATCAGTGCTGTGCAGATGCACTTAAGAGGACAGCATTGTCAACATTGCCCATTTTTCAAACAACCTTCAATGCAAGTTTGCCTAAATTTTGTAAGCCATAAAAACAACCATGATGTTTTGGTAGTAGGCCCTTAGAAAATAAATCTGTCTAGATTAGACACTCCAAACCTTGATTTTCAACCACTGCTTTAGACATTAAGACATTGACATTCATTTAAATAAAAAAAACCTCACACACAAACATGCACAATTTAGAACCTGAAGGAGTTTCGCTGGACCCGGAAAACACAACAAACCATGTAAAATGTAGTTCTGCAAACAAATAGTACTTTGTCTGGCACTCAAATTTGCTCGCAATTAATGTTCAGAGAAACAGGTGGTTTTCACTGTTCAGTGCAGCTTATTACATCAGCATTCTTTTGCATTCAATAATGTTCAAAACAAGACTTCTTACCTCTTCATACTGAGTAATTCCAATGGCTGTCGGGCTGCTAGCCTCTCAAACTCATTCCGCATGATCTCGGTCTAGTGAGAAAGAATTGAAGATATGATGTTATATGAAATATATATTAAGTCGTTTAGATCAGTACAATTTGACTTTTTAATTAAAAAAAAAAAAGTAATTAAAGTCAACTACGAGTTTCAAGGGTACTACAGTGACATCCTAGGCTGAGGGGGAGCGAAAAACCAAGACGGCGAGAGTTGGGTTCAGGCCATTTCTATACCAACCTCAAAGGCAGAGAAGTCAGGCGTTGGCAGGTAGCTCAGGTAGTTCTTTGTGGGTCTGTATCTGCGCGTTTCCTCTTCCACCAGAGCTGCCGCCTGGGTAAAATAACCATTTTAAATCATGTATATACTTACTTTCATTTTAAAAAGTATACTCTGCAAAAAAAATTTTTTACGGCACTCTAATTATTATTGTAACTAGTGCACCTCGTGGTAGTTAGGAAAAGGACCGATAGCTAACTCTATTCTTGCCTGCGGTGCATGCCACGATTTTCGTAAATATTCAGTGTAAATATTTTAATACACAAGCTTAAACAACCAAATTCGCTTGACAAGTCCTAAAACCCGATACATTATAAAACAATAACAATAAAGTTTTAAAGTTCCGTGTTAGATTGTGGTGCTACACACTCTGGGGCAGGGAATTACGCTATGTATTTTAATGGGGGCATAGTTAACCACAACGCACGGTCCAAGTTAATAGCTAGCAAACCGGTTTAAATGATCCATTACCGCTTCTCTGACACCAGCTGCATCATATCCCTGATCAAAATATGGCAAAGCATCCACAAAGACCTCGCCGGCGACCGACGTTGTCCCAGCCATTTTTCTTCCGTTAATATGGTGGGTAGGAAAAACTGCGATTGCGCGACGATTTAGTAACTTTACCGTAATTATTATAATACTGCGTACTTTTAAGGGGAAAAATACTCCCCTAATGTCATACAACTGAACAGAGACGCGCGCGTCCAAAACTTCAAAATTTGTTATTGGTTTAGATTCTGACATTCTGCACGTAATATAAAACCATTAACTTGATAAAAACGTTTTTCTTCATTCCCCTAGTAATTTTGTCCTTTCTTTTAAAAAATAACTTGCAGCAGCATTTCCACTCGCATCAATCCATTCCGTTAAAAATTAAATCGGTACTATTCAAATAACGAGCCCAGTGCTTGTGCCCTAGTGCTATTCTCAATACAATAGAACCACACAAAGGTCTGCTTCTTCAGCCAAGCTTTAATTTGAATACCGTGTAAAACATATTTCGAGATCAGCATCTTTATCATCTTAAGAAACATAGCCAAATTCAGGCATTTTCTCTAAAGGATACAGAAAACCCTTTTTATGCTGTTGTCTCGTGTAGATCAGACTTCATAATTCATAATCCCTATTTCTGAGTTATATCCCTGTGCATTGACACACAGCCATTCACTCAGAAACATGTGCTCACTCAGAAATAAGTGTTTGTCACAAATATATCCCTCACAGGCAAACTAAATTATTTGTTTGATATAACATTGTTTCAAACAGTTCACGCACAAAACAAAACAAAAACTTATAACTGTTCATACATCGTCAGGTAAACACTCTGAATCATACATATAATCATTCACACTTTTTAATTATCATACACTTGTCCGTTAAATATTCCCACGTGTGTACTCGTGGAGAAATTGTCTCGTTCATAAACAGCCCCAAAGTGACATGCTGTGTCTAGCGGAAGATTGCATAGTTTCCCCGAGCTTTGGGTAATAAACTCAGGACATTACATTTTTATAAAATCACACTTATTTTGACCCTTGAATTATCTTAACACATACGTATTTTCACAGGAAAATATAGCCCAATTCATGATTTTACACATCTACAGTATTTATGGGAGCTGTTTAAATCAGTATTGCACAAAAAAGTATTATTTTGTACCAGGTGAAACATTTCTTGAGGTCCTTTCCCTCCATGTGTGGTTGGTTACAAATCAATAATTCACCAGACTGAGCACCAAAGCTATCCAATTTCTTTTTGGTACATGTTAGATGAGAGAGATGTATAGAGGATGATTACCTAAGGTTTTACTTTGTTCCCAAAGATAAATCAATCGTTCCTCTAGTTTGTTACCAATAATTACATTTAGTATTAGAATGAATTTCTGTAATTAAGAAACCGTTTTTGTGTTCATAACTTTTTTGCCCAAAATTATTGCATTTGAAAATATGATTTATCACACTCAATTCTGTATGTAAATATTTCAAATTATTGAAAAAGTTCACAGGGTTAAAAATGTAATAATACTATTCTAGATCTACCTATAGATCTACCTACCTCTAGATCTATCTAGAAGTGTCACTGTGAGACTTGGAATTGTCTTGTTGCATTTCAGTATTGCAAAAAAAAGTCTCTGATCTCTTTTAAACTTACCAACACCTACAAAATCTTTTCGAAACATTAAATGCAGGTCAATAAGTCAATAAGTAAGTACAACTTCCGGCTTCAGGTTTGTACAAAAATGTTTATTTTTTAATCTGATAACATTTTATGGATGGAAAAAAGTATAAAATCTGTGCAAAATACCAATGTTGTTAAAAATGTATGGCTAACTAATACGAAATGTTAACAGAAATCTTATGGAAAAGAAAGTATGGAACACTCCAGTTAACAGTAAGACAGTTTAGAAAAGTCTGGTTCAGACCAGAGGCAGGAAGTTTTTTACATGCCACTAGCATTGCAGACTTATTGTAAGACGGGACCCCCCAATTTTTAAATTGAAACAAAGCAAAAGTTTAAACAAAAAGGAAATTTAAATAAATAAGAGTTTGGAAATTTCCTTAAAATTGTTTTTAAAAAGAAATCAAAGTCAAAACTTTAAGGTTATAAACTAATGTCTTAAAACGTTGAGTATTATATAATACACAACTAAACCAATAAACGGATAATGCCATGGTATTATTCCTATAAAAATTCCTTTAACGTTCATTTTTAGGCTTCAGGCTTAAACCATCGAATGACTAGAAATCGGGAATCTTAATAATTCACGAAAAAATGGAATGCTGTTGCAAAATATGTGTCCCACCTTACAGATATCAGGACTTTTCCATGAGTTTTGGGCAATTTGTTCTTGGAACTGATCCTGTTCAAATTGTAAAAGGGTCAGCTTGTTTTCTCGCTGTGATTATATCAAAGACAAATTTAGTGAATTAGGGGGATAACCTCCTAAGCATTGTTTAGCATCAGAGAAGGTGCACTAAACATAAAGTCTGTTGATGAGGATAAAGTAAAAATACTGACAAAAGTTTGTATCGATAACAGGGCCAATAATTCCAACCTAAACTATGAAGAATTATGACGGCAAAGCTACATAAAAAACATCTGGTTAGTGGCAGGAAACACAAATTATTAGTTGCAAAGGGCTTTTTTCACCATTCACAGTTTTCGTTTTTCTTTAAGCTTCTTCGTAAAAGTTCATGGGGTCCACTCTCTTCGCAGACTTCAAAGCTCCAGTTAGCAGTTCTATGATGCTTATTTAAAAAAAAAAAAAAAAAAACCACATCTTTCCGGTGTCCAGTTTTCATCCGCTAGCGACAGTGCCAAGTTTCCTCTCTGAGGGTGAGCTCAGCCCTGGCCCTGTCTCCACACCCACATTCCCCATTCCCCATTTCAGCAAGGGGAGGCACAAAAGTGTGTCAGTGTGGTACACAGCCAGGGTCGCAGCGCAGCACCCTCCCGCACGTGTTCAAGTGTATGGGACAGTGGGCTTAGCCTGTCCAGCAGCGAAAAGCCTGTCTTCTCCAGTTAGCCGTGAAAAAATGCCGGCACACACTTTTACTTCTTCTGCAGAAACTTCATTTTGTTTCCTGCAAACAATAGTATACAAAAAAAACATTGTTTTCACGAGAAGAATATCAAACTGCTAATTCATTCCTATGCATCATATTTTTTTGGTCAAAAAGAACCCAGCTCACCTAGTCCCTTTAAGAACTTGTTGACCCCGCTAGGCTTTGGCTCTGGGTTTGATTCCAAATATTCTGCAGCCCTCACTTCAAACAGCCCTAGTGAGGAGAGAAGCAAGACATCCATGCTGCGAGCCTCACATTGATCTTGTGGGTGTCTGGACTGCATAATGTCATACAAAATGTAGATAGTGTTCTCATTGAAGATGGAAGCACTGTTCCTTTATGTACATTTAAAAAAAAACAAAAAAAACTGTCCTCTAATACTTCATAAACCATTCCTTAAAAACACACTCCCAACCCCTCCGTCTCACTTTATCCCTGTATAAAATTCCCCACCGGCCCCTCTCTCACCCTTCACTCCCCCCTTGCGTAGCTCCCTGTCCTGGATGAAGCCAGCGAACATCTGAGTCTCCATAAAGAGCTGCAGAAACTGCCTGGCTCCACGAGACGGGTGTGACTTCCGGAAGGCATCTCTTTGCAGTTCCCGGGTCCCGCTGGTAGCACCTTCGCCCATGTGTAGGGAGTAGTGGCCCACCAGCTCCACGAAGAACCGCACAAAGGCCTCCGACACCAGAGGGCTCAGGCCCCATTCCTCCCCTGTAGGACCAGAGGAACACAACAAGGTGAAGCCAGGTAAACAGATACGGCGAGATGCAAGTTTGTCAAACGTAGTTGTGTGCGTGGACTTGATCGAATCATTTCCACTTCCATTTCATAATGCGTGGTATAAGAATTTACAATCTTTACAATCTAAAATCAACCAATATTAAAACACGCAAGGAGCAGCCAATATTCAAATATGATTATCCTTTTAAAAGTTATTTTAAAAAGTAGGCACATTGTACATGGTGATACAGCAAAAAAAACAGGGACTGGTATAGACTACAGCACTTTTGTACGTTGCTCTGGATAAGAGCGTTTGCTAAATGCCTAAAATGTATAGAGTATATCGACCAAGTTTCACATTTCTAGCTTCAAAATTTTAGCAGTAGTCAGGTTTAGCAAAAGTATAATGATGATAAAACTTTGGAGTGATTTAAAGACTTATGTTGACACGCGTAGTTGTGTGTTGTTCAATCATTGACGTGCGTCTTTTATTTAACAGGTGCCGATTGTTGACGCACCCGATTACGATGATGGGTCATTCAGAGAACGCTCCTAGACAAAATGCATCCATTTAGTTTTGCCATCATACGCATTTCTATGCTCATGTGTGTGACATGTGACACGCGCACCTTCCTTCTTTCCCCCTTCAGCCTGCCCCAGAATTTGCCCTCTCTGTTCCAGGATCTGGTGCAAGGCAGCCTGGAGCTTGCTGGGTAAGATACAGTCCTCATCCCCAAGCTAGGACATAGCAATAAGTAGGATAGGAGAAGCAACATAATAAATAAGCCAATTAGAGCCAATAAGCCAATACAACTCAATAAATAATCCAACTAGTGCATCTACTTGATGTATAACAAAAGCTCATTTCTGAGGACAACTTTTTTTAATGGTAACCATTTACAGCCGGCCCACCCACACTTGAGTAACACCAACGTCTCCCGTACGCACCTGTACGACAAACCTGTCTGCACACAAGTCAACAATCAGCACCTGTTAAACAAAAGACACACATCAATGACTGAACAACACACAACCACGCGTGTCAACGTAGCAAGCATGGATAACTTACTGCATTATCCCAGTCTCCAGCTGCCTAGCGCTGCAGTTTTTCAGCTTGTTTGCCAATATGTATTACATTACAGGTCATTCACAGTAGGGTTAGGAACTGAAAACTGCCTATTTTGTCATGAAACATGCTACCGTACGCGCCTTTACCATGCTGTAGAGCAATGTCGAGACCTGAGGCAACAATAAAAGGCCTAACAAATAAATAAATAAATCTGTAGTTCAGAATTGGTTACTGACCTCTTCTAAGGGCAGCTCCAATACCTGCGGCAAGGAAGGGGACAGCGCCCCCATGAGGAAGGGTGTGGGTGAGCAGCTTATATCCAGCATGCAGGCGGGGAGCACAGGCACAAAGGTGTGCTGCCAGGTGAATGGGTACAGAAGAGCCAACGCCGCATGGGCACAGCGAGACAGCGTGCTGAGGTAGGAGACAGACAGAATTAACCAACTGTGCACATAGAGCCCAGGGGAATGGAGTGAAAGAGCCTTTCCATCAGTAAAATGTCTGATTATAAAGTATGTCCAAACATCACACCATTTTTTTTTTTCTTCTTCAATATGGTAGGCGATAAATAGTCCAATGGAGGCAGATGGTAGACATCGTTGGGAATTCGAAAAGCTCAGAAAACGAAGAGGCACAATACGAGAACGTTAGGGACTGATAAATGTGTGTACTGAAGCGTCTACCTGAGCTTCTCCGCAATGAAGATCACCCTCCTCTCCAGAAGCAGCGAGGCAAAGACCTGCAGCAGCCGCCCCACACCCAGACACTGCAGCAGGCACTCGAAATCCACGTGCTCCAGGCGCGAGTCCACCGGCCGACACAGGGTCAGGACCTGCGGTGTGGGAGGGAGACACGCATCAGGGGGCTGTGGCCAGGTGGCGCTCTCACCG
>JAOYSI010000007.1:991508-1027236 GCA_025775065.1 Hiodon alosoides
ACACTGAAATACCCGTTTCGTTTCAGACAAAGACCTTCAACCCTAAAACAACCGTTATACATCTTGACCAGCGTAATCATCTGAACTGTAATTGTAACAGAGGTTCAGCTCAGGGATTTGTTGAGGCCTTACCTGTTCCTTTTGTGTCTGGAGAGGCCGTCTACACGGCTGATTGGACAGGGGGGTGCTGGGTAGTTTGGGGGAGGGCCATTGGTAGAGCTCTTGGCTTCCGATTTGCTTAACGACGGGGTACATTTCTCCCACTTGGCCCAGTGTCCTGGAGAACTGTCAGCTCCTTGATACTGGAAAGTGCGTTGAGGTTTAGGCGGAGGACAGCTCACCGGGGAGAGTCCTCCGTCATCAAAGTCAGGGACCTGGGGTTCAGTGAGGATGCTCTCTTCTCCCTCCAGCCGGCGCCAGAAGCCCCTAGAGGTATAGAAATTTCCTGGAGGCAGCGCTGCCCCTGGGTATTCCACAGATGCAGGCAGAGAGGGCAAGAAAATCGAATCCATGATTCTAATGTCCACAACTTCTCTGATGTTGTTGTTGGCTTTGCCCGCTCTGGACTTGCTGGGGTCCAGTGTTGGGTCTGCAATAGGGCCTGTGTTTTTTGCATGAGGAATTGGATTTTGGTTTGCCCCTTCATCAAAAACCTTGTGGTTCGGCGGGAAATCTGATTTTCTTCTGATTCCACAGCTTAATAGGTTTTCCCTGAAGTCCAGCCCCAAGCTTTTGGCTTTGGAAAGGCTAGCCTTGCTGCGAAGTTCACCGTTTCCATCATCACATGTTCCGTTTCCAAGGACATCCCCCGAGAGAGTTCGAGACACAGCCACCCCTTGAACCCTGACCCTCCCACACTGACCCTCGTCTGGCTGGCTGCGACCTTCCCACTGTGAAATCTTTTGCTTTATACTGACGACTGAACTGGGGTTGAGAGGTTTGCCCGTGGAAGGGGACCGCCATGGGGCGACATCATCTCCCCCTTCTCCTCTCCCTCTGCCTCCTCTTCCTACCCCGAGGGTCAGCATGGCAAGAGGGGTAACAGCCGACTACCCCTCAATGCACAGACTTCATTTTTGGAAGCATCTGGATCATGCTACCCCTGCTGGACAGGCAGAGGAATTGCAGCTCACTGTGTCTTTCTCCACTGGTTTATCCAGGGTGCAGCCTCTCCCGCTAACTTTTCTATTTTTCTTCCATACATTTATCAGTCTTCTCTTCCTCTCACATCCTTTACTATAACAAGGAATCCTATAAAGTAAAGAACATTGTTATTCACCAAGTTATTCTTTTACAGTCATTACTGCAGTAGGAGCTGAAACAGCTAAACTGAGGCACCTGAGAAAGGGTTAAATGGAGGCAAAGACAAAGCACCAGGATCCACACTCAAAAACGAAGGAACAAACTCAAACCCACAGACGTGCGGCAGTGAGGAGGGTGGACGGATGTGAGCAGGAGGAGGAAACTGGACAGGATCGCCTCTCAAGGTCAGCAGCCAAAAATAAAACAGAAAAAAGAGACAGAGGCAGGAACAAGGCGCCTGAGCGCTGTGCACAATGGCTGGAGCCCACCGCCCCTGTGAGCCGTCTGTGCCTGACTCCATCTGGGCTCTCGCTCACTCCCACAAACACCCGACCGCGCTTGATCTGAATCAAACCTAATTTGTTTATCGCGTTTACAAAGCTCCTCTTTCAGCAGAGATGGTTGAGCGTCCTGCACATAACTCAAAGAGCCACAGACCCTCAACAAGAAAATCTTAAGTATGCCGAGCGGAGACAAAACCACCGTTGAACACTCACAAAGAAAAAAAAAAATCCATCCCAAAAACAGCACATACAATCTGACTCACACAGGGAAGCGTTCCCCTTTCACACAGCACACACAAGCGCATACTCCTTGTATACAGACTTTGCACATGCCTGCTTGGCAGAATGCTATATACCGTTAAGAAACGTGGGTGTGCACGTACCACAGAACGAACCACCGGACCACGCAGCAGGAGAGACGTGATAATGAGGATAATGCTGTATGCTGCAGGCCAATAGGGGGGAGGGGCTGGGACAGTCACTCGGTCACAGCAGCTGAAGGCATTTGTTTCAGCCTGACCTATGTCAAACATGGGATCCCAGTAGACTACTGCCAGAGCCCCACCCCAATCAAATGTCACAAGATAATGATTGACCCATCTGCTCACTCCATGTGTAGACATGCCTGTGTCTCAGTGTACTGGAGCGGATGTGTGCAAGTTTTCTATATGACCTGTGGCATGCATGGGTGTTTCACGATGACGCCATTGTGGATCAGAAGGTAACCGTGTGGATTTCTCTCAAGGAAATCTCTGATTTATAAGGCCACATTTCTATTGCAACTTTCCAGCATTACACTAAGAAATATGGTGAAACTATTGATGTTGTATACACAATCACAACTGCTTTGACTGTGGTGGTTTCAACCAACTGGATGTAAGATCGCACAATATCCAAAAATAACTCAACTGATTGACATAAACTATATTTATATTACTGACTTGACCTTTTCCACCCCCAGAGCGATTTATGCAAGCTAACTAGTAGAGCCACGTCCAAACAACCCATAATCAAATATTTTTATATGTTTCTTTTTTATGAGTCATTACCTGCATCTAACATTTATCTCTACATAACACAGAAGCCAGTTGCCACATGGTAGCCAGTTGCACAAGGTGCAATTGTACATTCTGTCTACGGTTAATGGATTAGCACCTGCGCAGGGGAGAGTCAGAGTGTCACTGTGTGTGAGAATATAAAAAAAGTGTGTAGGAGTAAATCAGGGTTTGTAGCCGAGTGTGAGGAGGTGGGAGTAGGTGTGCGCGTCTGTTTTTCAGGAAGCCCATTGCCTGTTTCCTGAGTCTCAGGGGGGAAAAAGAAAGAAGAAAAAAACATCAGCAGACTGTCCACAGCACGGGTTGGGGAAATGCACATATAGTTAGTGAAAGAGAGAGAGAGAGAGAGAGAGAGAGAGAGAGAGAGAGAGAGAGAGAGAGAGAGAGAGAGAGAGATATCCAAGATTTTATTTCACACAATGCTATAGGGGTGATTCATTTGGTTGAATGACCATTGTTCACTACACTATGTTGATTTAACGATGATCTTTATCAAGAGCCTTCTGCGCATTGATTCAGCCAGCAGAGAACTCCGGGGAGACTCTAGATGGCTGGGCTCAGCTCCTATAAGGATGCAAGACCTCACATTCGCACGGCAGTCTTTTAGGGCGGTCAGGTCCAAACAGAATAGACTCTTCTGCAGATCCAGCCATACTCACACGTGTAAATCTTTCACACAAAGTTAGATAGACACCAGCAGACAGCCAAACTCATGAATGTGTCCCATCACTCATGGTCCCTGTGGTTTCCTCTCTGTAAACAGCGATTCTCACCGCAGATGGCGGTGTGTCAGCAAGCATCAAAGAGAACCCCAGCAGGTACCCTGCCGCCCTTGCTGCCTGCCCACATGCTATAATCATCCTTTATGCCCTGCTTGCCGGTGGACTCCTGATGTGCTAAACCCTACACGCTACAGTCAGGCTACCATCTGAATCCAGACACCGGGATTAAGGGAGCCGCCACCCCCCAAAAAAATCACACCCTATCATCACCTTGATTAAAGCAAACGCCACAAACACCCCTCCCTCGGCAGGTATTACTGCATGACACGGCTCGCTCTGGGTAGGGTAAAAAAACGACGTTAGGGAAAGGGAGTGCCTCAGAAATTATGGGAGTTCTCCTGCCCCACCTGCCCCACGTAACCTCCCTGGGAATCCATTTGACCTTTCTCTGATTAGTGCCATCAACAGAATCCTCTGGACAAGTGAGAGAGGTCATGCTAAGCAGTTACTGAGAGGCATGATTTAGAGATCAAGTAGTTTCTATCATCATTGCATTTGACTGGAGTACTCGTTACATTAAATAAAGGATATTTATTTTAAAGATGTGCAGTGCAATAGGGGGGTTACTGGGTGTGGGGAACCCTTCGTTCGACGACCAAATATCTTGCACGGTTAGGCAATATGAACAGAGACTGGAGATTAGTTTAAAAAATCCCATTAAAACTAGCAGGAAGCCACAACTCCCAGTTCTAGAGCCCATACCATCCCCAGTCCTATAGAGCAATGTTAAGGCTGCATAGTTCTCTGTGGAATACAGCTGTCAATGGGATACATTATTGTGAATAAATAATAAATTGTGAATAAATGTGAAGCTGTTCCGCCATTTACTTCTTAAAACCAATGAATTGATTGGAGGCAATGATAATTCTACCAGATGTGTATAATTATTACAGTCTGAAAGACATTAGTTTAATTTAACAGCCATTTCAATATAATCCTTTAGAATTTTTTTTTTTATTTTATTTTTTTTTTTGTCGCTGGATGCAGTTGATACCAAAAGCAAACTGCATCCAGCACACAGTGTTACATTCTTATCGTCTTATAATCACTAAGAACTCATATCGTGTGCACTACATTAATTATGAACAACCAACAATAAAATTAGCCATGTTTGCCCGATATATATATATATATATATATATATAGTTCAAAGGAGTTCTGAAAATAACGGTCAAATTCCTTACAATTGTAAAGAGCACCAACTCATATTAAAGTTCTGAACTGATACTGACAAATAATCTTGAGGAAGAATCATTTAGTAAATGAACACAGCCTGACAAAGATGAGTGGCACTAATTCGATGAGTTATTTAAACTTCGGTTAAAAAAAAAGTTTTGGCGAGTTAAACACCCAAGTAATTGTCACAAATGTCAGCCTATAGTCAACTAACTGGTTAAATTCAAGGGATGAACCAAACAATTTAATATGCTAGATTGTTGGGTAACTTGTTGCTACAACGCTAGTTATCCGTCCACCTAACTACATACCATTACTTATGAATAGTCAACTTACCCACATACATAGTGGTCGATGTAAATTGCGGTCGAATAGTATATTTTCCGTTTTGATAGCCTACTGATTCATCGCCGCATTAGCAACTACATTCAGTCGATTTTTTCGCTTTCTTTAGCATAATCAAGTACTGTTAGCGAGTTAGCCGGTGAACTCCAACTACCCACGCTTCTCAATTTTAGCAATTCATTTAAGTTATTTTCAGCATTACTTGGTGTTTCAAATTGAAGACACACAAATGGGTGGGATTGTTCGCCGGGTTCAATTCCAGTCACGATTCCGTCATAGAAAGTGTTCTCTCTAACTGGAGAATGTTTTTCCTCCCCTCTGAACTCAGATTTTTACTTGGGAAACGAAGACGTCACGACACTCACAGTTTCTCTCTGGCAGAGATATCTGCATATTAGGGAACGGTAATGTGTAACCGGGAAACCTGAGTAATTTGAAAATGTGTACAAAACATGTCATGTGACGTTAACTAAAACCTAGTTATATTATTTTGATTGTGAAATCGTTCGTATGGGATAATCTGTATTTAACGTTCTATGTATTGTTAATGTATAATGACATTCAGTGATACACTGCCATTTATTCTTTTCATTTTTATTTATTTGGTGGATGCCCCAAAATACAGTACAGTGTCTCACTCAGTTGATCAAACTAACCACGGTTAAATGTAACTAGTGGCAAAGTAAAACTATACTGGTACCGCTAGTTAATTACTTTGCTTTTTGTGTGATGATTTGAGTGTATACTAAATATATTTTAAAATATCACCTTAACGAGAGCATGAAAGGCAGAGAGTGGGATTAAACGTAGGTAGGGCATGCTAAAGGCTATGGTAACTCACCCTATTCAACCACCGTGGCCACCAGGCTTCCATCCGCCCTAGCCGGGGATCGAACTTGGGTCGTCAAAACAGACGATTGCATGATTGAGGCAAAGATCTCTAGCTGTAGGAATCACTGTCAGTCGCAAACGATCCCTGCGTGACTAGATGACTAATGCTGATCTTATATGCTATTTAACTAGCTGTATTGCTTGTTCAGTTATAATGGGTTAGAACTAAGCACTATCGGCTATCAGATTTTAATTATGATATTAGATTATTTTACGAATAAATGTGACCAACATTGTCTGTATTTTAGAGACCGCCATACAGAAGCCATGGTAATATCCCAATCCAAAATAACCGTCAACACTTTACTGGGGAACAGCAGGCAGTTTCTAGAATATTGCAATGACTGTCATGGGTGGATGAGGTAAACCAGATGTTACCTAATGTGATGACTCTGAAGAGAGGGGAAATAGACTAAAGTCTAAAACCATGACCAATAGTGGTAAATACACTTAAATGACAGACTATTCCAGTCAGAGAACACATCACATGAGAAAACAAATTCCATAAATTATAAGAATGAATGACGAGGTAAAGTAGAGAATTCCCACTATGGTTTGAGAAATTTCTATTTAATTGAATTAAACTTAAAATTGAACTTTTATCAATGTAGTTGAATCCCGCACTAAGATTTAGGCCACATAAAATACAGTATATATGATTTTTACTATTTAGATTTAAAATCACGTATACAACGCATGTCCTGTGGTGCTAATGTTCATTGGTATCTATGGAGTCACCCAGTAGCCAGGGGAGTTGAGTAGATGTTATTAAAATAACTTTGACACCTTGTAGTGTTGCTTGGATAACTTCTGAAATATGGCATAATTTCTTCTAATTATTATTGTCATTTAATCATACACAGTGGGTATAAGAGGTCACCACCCTTTCAGGCTGTAAGGCAACATTTTATTGAACATTTTATTAAATAAAACCAGAAAAAGTCAAATTTAGGCTATCAGGCAACAAAACGTGACCATTTTGAATGGGGTTGGGGACTTTCTATACCCATTTAAATGTTCAAATTTTCTAGCCTCTTGATTCTCAAAGCTGGAGGCATATAAAAACAACTTCTCTCTGTACTTCAGCATAACAAACTGGTTTAAATATTACTATTACTATTGTCAAATTTATGGATAGCATGAATTCATAAAAACAGGGTTTGTTGTTATTGCAATTTTTTAAATCAAGTTATGCAAACCTACTGTAATCAGTATTTCAGTAGTCATGTAAGTTAAACAAAATAGGAAAAACAAATTTCAAATTTCTCCATACTATGACAGATTTTAGTTAGACAAATGGTCTCCTGTGACTTTCTTATGAATGCTGGTCCTTGACCTGAGAAATCAGTATTTATGTGTGCAATATCCAACAGTAAACCTCATATTCCTTGTGTGTTCAGGCAAGTTGCTTCTTCATATCTACGGACTGCAGGTATAATATTCTCGTAGGCTGGGCTGTTGGCTCATCTGACACAAGTAAATACAAAGACAAAAATGGCTTCCTCTTGCCGATACTGAAATGTTAATGAATCAACAAGACTTTGTCATCTGTCAAAACCAAATTGTTTTTTATTAAAGGTTGTTAATGATGAGATGGCAAAAAAGTACTTTTACTTATTCGAATTAAGTCTCCAATTGAAATTTGCAGAGAAATTACCCCTTGGCTGAGCATGTTAGTTAGACAGGGTTGTTGGTTCTTACACTTAGGCTATTATATTTAGTGTTGCACAAAACCAACCATTTAGATTATCTTTATAATCTGAACCTAACCTTCAATAGAAATAAACAATGGATATCAATTAACTGCTCTACCCCACAACCACTTGGAGTATTTCATGATACATATACAGAGACACAGATATATAGTAAACTGACCTGATGAAAAGACTATGTGCCGTTAGAAACTTTAGCAAACGAATACACTATTTGGTAACTGCTGAGTGGTAACATAGTAGTCATTGGCTCAGAATGTGAATTCCTATAAAATGTTCCATTTCGCTAAAAGAAACACTTGTGTCCCAGCAGACCTAGGGGGCTCCAGCTGGTCAGCCCCACCCCTCAGGTGTGGTGGAATACGTGCACATTCACTCAGACTTTACGCATTCTTTGATGAGGTTGAGCTCATAGCACAGAGTCTCATAACGGTAAGCCATGCGGATCTGCGCCACATTGGTCTTGCGGATGTCATTCCCTTCAGGTCCCTCCTTCATGTAGTTGGCTCCCAAAAAGTGAGTCTTCTCCTAAAGAGGATAATGGAGAAAGAATGTCTGCATGTCAGAGTAAGGATATAAAGGATGTATTTCAGCCATACTTCTAGACAAATACATCCTAATCTAACCAAATCAATTAACCAGAGCCGCAAGTAACCCTCCCTCCTGTCAAGTGCAGTCAAATCCAATAAAACCCAAAGCAGTCTTTTCCCTGAGTACCTCTGCCTGGGTTCTATACCTCATTGGAAAGGGCACTTTGCAGAACACTGTTCTTTGAGATCTCACACATGTCGCAGGTACTGAGCTTGAACACCTGGGCTGCGATGGCGTACTCCTCCATCAGGGGTTCCTGAAAGCACAAAAACATATACACAGAGATTAGCACCGTTTGTGCACAAGCACACCCATGTGTATCAATGGTTGGGCCCCACCTTTGTGTAGTGGAATTGCATTGGGTCATCTGTGGACAGAGAGACCACCAGACCCTTCTTATGGAACTCCAGGAGAGGATTCTTGGCATACTCCAGGAACAGGCTGTTGTTGCTGAGTGGAGACATGGCAATGGGAATCTGGGCCAGGAAATACAGGTACTGCAGGACAGGACTCTGTGGGGTAGAAGTTGAAACACATGTGTGTGTGGCGGACAGGAAGGCTTGCTATTCAAGTAGCAGAGAAACAACTATTCTCACGCACCCCAATAGGTCCAATTGTTCAGAAAAAGGATGTGCTCATGTATGTTTCGGTGTGTTCCAGAACTGGCGAGATGCGAACAAGGTGTGTTGAATTTATGTCAACCTGATGTGCATTTAAGGTATGTTAAGGTGTACTCAGGGCCGTTGAAGTATGCCGAGGTCTACTGACCTTCTTGAGATTAAGTCCATGAGAGATATTGTCCGCAGTCATAAAAGCTGCCAGCAGGTGAGTGACAGCTCCTGCCTCTCCGCAGTGAGGTCTGAACTGGAATGTGTTCATTCCCCTTTGCCTGGAAGGGAAAAAAAAATAAAAATAAATCAAGCAGACACATTGCAATGATAACAATTTACATGTACATGCACAAATATATAAAACAATCGCTCACATACAAACCATAACCATAGACCCTCATGCCACATTTCTATCATACATGTAAATTTATACTCATCCACAATACTATTTGTTTTAAAATAACTTTATAACTATGATTTACCACAATTAGGGGATTGGGCACTAAAACCCATCACATTGCACTATAAACCTTGTCCAAATGAAGAGATACTCACTTGCGCAGCTGATTAAGCACTGCAATGTTGGCATACATGTAGTAGATGTAATAAGTGTAGGATGGGTTCTTGACAATGTCCCACATCTCAGGCTTTGGGCTCTTGGTGGAAAACATGTGACCACTGTGCTTAGACTCGTCATCCACACTGTCAAACCCAGTCACCTACAGGGGGAGGAAATGAAGGAGAAAGATGGAGGATGGGAACAGTGTTGTATTATTTGACTAATATTATAGGATACTATTCTATGACAGCGGCTCGTCTTATCCTCTTCTCCCACCACTCTGTCCCCTCGCTCACATGTTTGAGGAAGATGCTGAGTTCAGGGTATTTCTGGGGCTCGATTGTAGCTTGGAAGACAGGGAGGAAGATATTCTCTAGCATCTTCGCAAAGTTCGGCACAAAGTTCCTGCCTCGGAAGATGTCACTGGGGAAAAAGGAAAAAGGCTACTAAAAATGACTGTTTCCTGGGAACATTAAGGATGAGAAAAATTGGAAAGAGTCAAATTTCCAGAGACTTCCTCACTCACAGGACAGGTGCCTTTAGACAGACAGACACACACACACACACACACACACACTAAGTGAACATACTAAATTCTGGGAATTTGAATCATCCACTTGAGGTTGGGAGAGTAAACGCGGTGTTTATTGAACCAGCCTGACAGCTTTGTCCACTCAGCGGGGTTGCAACCATAGATGGACAGGCGGGGCTCGGCATACTGGTACTTAGCATCCTCAAGGTCACTGGCTACTTCCTGATTGGGTCAAAATTCTGGGGTTAATTTCTCTCCCCCAGATGTAAAAGTATAATGATATAAATAGACATGCTGTAGTGTACTCAAACCTTTATGATGGTGGCAAAGTATTCCCCTTGAATATGGTTCTCTGTCTTTAGGTAGAGATCACGCAGCTCACTGGCACCCACAGGGTTGTATTTTGCATTGAACTTGTCAAAACGTTGAAAGGTTTGTCTGCCCTGAAGAAGAGAATATTAAGTGAAATTTAGGATTTGTAGGTCAATGTATTTTTTATGTATATATTCCATATTATACAGCTCTGAAAAAATTGAGACCACTCCAAATTTTTCTTAAATCAGCATCTCTACATATATTGCAGCCATTCCATTCCAGTGTCTGTTGAATTCCAACACAGGCACACCTCATTCTATCTGATGAGGAGCTGATTAGGTGATCACCTGAACCAAATTTTATTTAAAGAGGAAAAGCATAAAAACCACTGCTGTGGTTTGCAATAGGACCAGCTGGATGGCAAAAACAGTGCTAGTAGTAACACAAAAGTAATTGGAATCAAAAAATAACTATTGACCTTGCCAAAGGAGTTGAAAAGAAAAGTTCAATTCTGGCTTTACTGGCAGAGGGATACAGTGAGCGTCAGGTTGCTTACACGCAAATTTCAAAGACGGCGGTTCATAAGAACAAGGTCAAGCTGCAGACATTGGGGACAACAAAGCTACAGACTGGCAGAGGGCGAAAAACGACTCTCCACTGATCGGGAGGACCGCCAATTCATTCAAATGTCACTCATCAACCGTAGGATGAAATCAAGTGACCTACAAAAAGAATGGCAAACGGGAGCTGGGTTGAAGTGCACGGCGAGGACAGTTGGAAACAGTCTCCTAAAGCTACAAAGCTAGAAAAAAGCCCTTCATCATTGAGAAGCAAAGAAGAGCCAGGCTGAGGTTTGCAAAAGACCATAAGGATTGGACCGTAGAGGACTGGAGTAAGGTCACCTTCTCTGATGAACCCAATTTTCAGCTTTGCCCAACAACAGGTTGTCTATTGGTTATACAGAGACCTGGAGAGGCCTACAAGCCACAGTGTCTCACACCCACTGTGAAATTTGGTGGAGGATCGGTGATGATCTGGGGGTGCTTCAGCAAGGCTGGAATCGGGCATATTCGTCTTTCTGAAGGACGCATGAATCAAGCCACGTACAAGGTTATCCTGGTAGAAAACTCGCTTCCTTCTGCTCTGACAATGTTCCCCAACTCTGTGGATTGGTTTTTCCAGTAGAACAATGCTCCATGCCATACAACCAGGTCAATCAAGGTGTGGATGGAGGACCACGAGATCAAGACCCGGTCATGGCCAGCCCAATCTCCAGACCTGAACCCCATTGAAAACCTCTGGAGTGTGATCGAGAAGAAGATGGATGGTCACAAACCATCAAACAAAGCCGAGCTGATTGAATTTTTGCGCCAGGAGTGGCATAAAGTCACCCAACAGCAATGTGAAAGACTGGTGGAGAGCATGCCAAGACGCATGAAAGCTGTAATTGAAAATCAGGGTTATTCCTCTTCCTAAATTAAAACTAATTAGTATTGTGTTTTTTTGCATTATTCAAAGTCTTTTGTCATTTTCTGCAAATAAATGCTCTAAATGACAATATTTGTATTTGGAATTTGGGAGAAATGTTGTCAGTAGTTTAAAGAATAAAATAAAAATGTTCATTTTACTCAAACACATACCTATAAATAGTAAAACCCGAGAAACTGATCATTTTGCAGTGGTCTCATAATTTTTTCCAGAGCTGTGTGTGTGCATGCGTGTGTTGAAGCCTTTGGATTAATGACTCATAGGTTTTCAGTTAAGCCTTGACAATCACAGCTGAATGATAATGGTTACTGAATGCTGATAGAAACTACATGTTCGTTTTAGTCTGTGTGAATGACAAACAGGCACGGGTCTGCGATTACGCGTTAGCCGCCTCTGTGATACTCACAGCATGCACGTCCAGGGAGTCGACAGTCAGGTCATAGGGGTGCAGCTTGAGGAATTCGAAGACCTCTTTCATGGTCATATCCTTGCCTTTGATGTTATGCACCACACGATCCATATCCACACGGTAGGACTTCTTGATAAAGCGCAGGAGGTGCTTTTGGTTCATGCAGGCAGCTGCGTGAATGTGAGTGTCCACCTGTGATCGCACAGACATGACAACCGATGGCAGATCAATCAGGATTTGTTTGTCAGGGAGCTACTACTATGCTGACTACTAACTAAAGATATTTATCTTGGTTTAAGTTGTTTTTTTTTTTGTTTTTTTTCCCCAGACGCTGAATTGTAAAGGAGTATGGACAGCAGATGGCAGCAGAGACAGGCTCTTAAGGTAAAATGATACAATTTCTAAATTGAAACTAAATCACAAGCAATTCTAGAAAACTAATGTGTATGAGATGTGATACAATGAGACAAATTCAACTTAAAAAGGTGAGCAGATGATTTACAGTTATATTAATTACTCCATTTTTAATTTCAATTTTAATTTTTAATTACAATTATAATTTAAGATATTTTAACCTTAGCTGAGAAACAGAGCATCTATGAAATGCGTCAGATGTTAGCTGCGTTGATAAATACAAGAAAGTGATTATTAATTAATTATTATTATTATTATTATTATTATTATTATTATTATTGACAATAGTAATAATAAATAGCAGCCAATTGTTCTGAATTGTTCTTCCCAACCCTTATACCTTCCTGCAGTTGTAAAAGTCCCTGTGGGGGTTGTTCTTCAGTTCCTTCATTTCCTCCATCTCGTTGAGCATCTCATGCACGTTGAACTTGGACATGAGGAACTTCAGACGACGGTGTGTGTAAGTCTTACTGCCATCCACCAGAACAAGGGTAAGGGAGAGAGGAGAAAAACATTGCACTCAGAACGTGGATACAGCAGAAAGGCATACTTTCTCCTGATAGATACTCCTGCTGGGGCTTGGCGACAGTTACAATAGCACCAGTGAGTCACGGAAAAGGGGCCAACTTACGTGGGGCCCTGTGCGATCAGTGCAATGAGGAAGTTCATGTCATCAATGAAGGTCTCGTAGTCGGGGAAGGGCAGGTCGAGGGGCTTGTGTTTGTCAGCATCCTCTGAGTTTTTGTAGGCATAGACGACGCCTTCATGCATGCGTGCCACATAGCCAAGGTTTTCCGGCAGGGTCTTGGTGCAGAAAGGATCCTCACCCTTTTTTGGTGGGGATGTGAAGACTGGCGGGAACAAATACTGCGATTAGGTGTGCCTGTGCACACAGATAATCAAGGCAGAAACCAAGCCATGTTAATATGCAGCAAACAGCAAATGGCTACATCTGCCTTGCACACATCTCATAGCAGTGTTGCACTAACACCTGTCCTGGAGAAACCCTATCCATTCCAAAATCCAACATGTGTTCACTGCAGATCATGGTCTGAAGATTTGGAAGCACTTGTGTCTCCCCAGTGTGCGTACCTGGCTGCACTAGGTATTCACTTTTCCACGCCTTGCCCTCAATGTCACACAGGTACTGGGACGTGGTGTAGGGGAAGCGCTGGTAGGCCAGTCTCATGTACTTCTCCCTGATGGTCAGGGCACGATAGATGCCCTTACACGCCATCTCAAAGTCATCCAGTGTCACCTGAGGGAAGTAGGTAGAGCCATTTAAAAAAAGAACAGGCAGAGGGGGTTGGGGCTCAGAACACTAGAGGAATCATTAATAATGAGGTGGATCATCAAATAAAGGTGGATCATTAGTAGTTATGCTCTTACGTGCACTAACTAAATGTAACGAGGCAAGGAAGCAATAACGATGGTTGTCCAAGGTTGTCCGAAAGGAGTCAGCAGCCGAGTAAAGTGGCTCTAATCTCTCTTACTCATGATTCCCCTTGCTAAATGTCAGACTTGAATATATATATATCCCTGAAACCCAAAGAGGTGTCAACATGACTCCAAGTCAGGAGGCCTAGTCACAAACTTCAATGCAGGACCTTCGGTCAAAAGACAGTGACTGGAAGTGGGGGTAGAGGGGGCTGGCTGTATTGATAGACAAAAGTTAGAGAAACCAAGAAAGAAAAATGGAAAAACAAGAACAGAGTAAGCGGAAAAGCAGGCATACCCCAGCAGCATAGTCTCCAATGATGGCCACTCTCTGGAAATCTGGCACTTCCAGGTAAGTGGGCGTGTCCACTTCCACCACAGGTGACAGCATGGCCTTGGGCGTGTCAGATGGGGCCGTGGGTACAGAAAGAACTCGAGCGCGATGCAGGTACTTCTTACTGCAGTGAGGAGGACAGGGGGCAGGGATTATCTGGTATGCACGCAACACTTGCATCTGTCCCCTGTAAAATAACCATCCCACCGTTTCTCAGAGCTCTCCTTGGTCTCAGACTGCATATGCTGGGCCATCTCCTGGTGGATGATGGGACAGTCCTCGTCCACGTCGAACAGGGAGATCTCTTCCCGCACATCCTCGTCCTTTGTCTCGGATGCAAACACGCGCTCTGCAAAGGCGCGCATTTTCTCGTCCGTCTCTGACACACAAACACATCAAAGCCCAGCTTTTAGAACTTGACCTCTGGCTGAATCTTCCCACACGGAGGCTTAGAGAGGCGATGTGATACAAACCTACCTAGATCTACCAGATAGCACAAATAAAATTCAAGAGATAAACACCATGGTGCAGCCAAGTACGACAGCTCATTTTCTCATGCTGGTCATTAAGAGCCAATCTGTAAGCTGTTACACTCAAACTGGACGGGTCAATTATATGGGATTATGAAGCTTATTCATTATCAAATCAGTAGAACACTGGTATACTGTATATTTGATATCATATACAACTATGACATCTAACCTCTTTGTAAAATGTTTTGTAGGAGTTATATTTGGGATGAAAAAATGTTTCTTTCAACACATTTTCATTATCTCCTCTATAATATTTATATAAAAATAAATTTGAATCTATATTTTTATGTTCCACCAGACAAAATTAAACCAATAAAGTATTATTCTGCTTAAATATAAATCACTATTATTCATGGAAAGATACAAACTATTTGTAAAGTAGTTTGATCAAACAAACCAGCAAAATAAGACTTGTTTTCAGTGTTCCATCAGCTCACAAATCCAAAATAAGTCCAGCATACAGATTGGGTCACTAGGCTTTAACAAACACTATTCTTTGGCATGCCAAAAAGCAATGTTGCTTACTTGAAATATAATATTTCAGGCAAGAAAAGACTGGTCACATTTTGTTGATTCAACCACATTTGTTGACACTGATAATTTTTATTTCAATCTGTCCTTTAACTGTAAGGAAAAATGCAGATGTCAAATGTGGCCGGTTATCAACAATTTTAAATGGGAACCATAACTCATTCCAACATCTAAACACAAACTCAGCTTTGCTTACACGAAAGCAGCGGCAGTCTGCAACCCCAGCCCCAGTCATCATCGATGCAGCAGCCAAGTTCAGGGCTCGGGCCACCGTGTTTCTGAACTAGGATCACAAAGGGGCTTCGTGCACAGACTCGAGTAGACTCATTACCCCTCATGTAGTCTACTGAGGAAATAGAACTTGGCACATTACTAGCTGGAGAAAAAAAAAACAATCCCAGCGAGCACACACCCAACAAGACAGTGGAAGCCGCACGGCCCGACGCATTTGCTGAGGTTCGAGGTCTGGAGCCAGTCGCTCCTGTCCAGAGCTCTCATGCATTCCCCACATTCACGTATTGTTTTTGTGGCATGCGATCACCGAAATGGCATTGGGTCGACTCCTGGTGAGAAAGCAGAAATTGCGCCAGATGCAGTTTGGATTCCTTGTTCCCTCTCTTTGATATTGCGTCACATTCCCGCCCATATCACAAGTCAGGCAACTCCTTCACCCCCTTGCTCTTCAATCCTTTCATACTTACTCTCTGGTACTGTTGAAAACATTTGTCCACCCAGAAAGACCAGCAGAGATCACAACCACATAAAAAAAAAAAAAAGAGAGAGACTAACGTCACGGCAAAATGACGGAGACGAGGCACCGCGGATTCACTAGCATCCTCGTCCCTCCGCGCAATCGCCCCACTTAGGACGGAGTGTCCGTTTGTTTTCAGGGTCACACACTCACACACTGGTGGCTGCATTGCCATTCCAAACCATTAAAGGCAAAGAGGCCCAGACATAGATGAGAGATTGACTGACAAGGGGGTGCCCTCACCCTGTCAGTCAGTAGGGTTAACAGATAGACAATTTAAATGGGATGGAAAGGGATAGAGAAACAGTGAGGAGGAAATGGGAAAAGAAAGGAGAAGAGTGGACACATAGATGTCAGGCTGAGATAGAAACACGGATCACTTGTGACTGGATAAAACTGAAAGAAAGGTTATTCCATAACTGGGAGATGCATTGACTGCAGCCCATGCAGGTACAGAACGTCGCTTACTCAGACCTATGACGCATTCATTGGCACAGAGATCAAACAAGATCGATACATCTTGTTTGTGAAATTTCAATCAAACATTCCCGCGTGGACCTCTAGGGCGAGAGGCAGGGAACCGTTTATTCATTTATTTAGTGAACCGCTCAGTCGTCGCAGAGCTGGATTTCAGCTCACTTTACGAGTAGGGAAAACAAGTTCAAGTGCAGCAGGGTGAACGATCGCTAAATAAACGAATAGTCAAGATAAGGGTTACTTCCAACGCTGGCGCTCCACCCCATTTCTGCCCATGCGCTCCCTCAGACCCACGCCCCTCCATACTTACGCTCTCCCTCAGCTGGGGTGAGCAATGTTTCCCCACCAGAGGAGGGCAGAGTTGTTCATGTCAAAGGGGGGAAAAGAGAGTTGTTGCTTTAGATGAGGAAGACGAAAGCAGGTCTCCCCCTCCCCGAGATCACTTGGGAGCAGTTGAACTGGAGCCAAACGATATGCAGGGTATTGCCTTCACAGAGTCAGACCTCCAGAATGTGCTGCGTTACTCATTAGCAGAGGCCTCTCAATAATTTCAATCTTGTAATCTAGCTGGTGTGTCATGCAACCCTTGGTGTCAATGGTTTTACTCTGTCTGCTGTAGAGGAAGCCTCCAGAAAAGTCACTCCCCACATTGAAACACCTTATCCTAAATCAAATCATACACTTTGCAGGAGCAGCCTAATTAACTTGTTTAATACTGTATCAGTAACATGCTAAGGTCATCACAGGCATAAATTCACATGCCCAGAATAGTGGGAAATAACAGCACATGCTCCCATTGGGCAAGAGCTTAGCTGTCCTGACCCCAGATAACACTTTCTATTTTTCACCCCTTGGCTAATACCAATGACGAGGATTATGTTTTGGTTAATAAGCGCATCTCAAAATAATTTTACACTACCATATTAGACTGTCCAGGAAATACGGATGTGACGGGTTATGTAAATGTAGATGTGAATGAATCTCAAACCCCTTTAGTCCAAACAAGACCAGAAGTACTTCGTAATTCACTGGCATATTTCTGAAAAGTAGTGTCCACATGGTACCTTGGATATGTCTCATCTTGGTTTAAAGTTTATTTAAGATCACATAAATATACAGTATTTTTCATCAGTGACCATTGTGAAGATAACCAAAGGATCTGAGAAGCAAAGGGGGGGGGGGAAATACTTCTTGGATTGCTGGAACTCACGTATTGTACCAAATATGTACACATTTGGAACCCATTATTTCGTACAGATTGAGGAATAACAGTGCCAAAGAATTTGCTGACGACCTGTGGCCATCGATTTATAAACTTCTACACAACCTTTCCTCACCTCGTCTTATGCTACACACATGGATAAATTACTCCTCATTTCCACCCGCTCACAATAAAAGTCACACTGGCATGACCAATCACCAGTCAGGGTATACCCTAGGGACCACCACATGACACAGGAATAACTCAGATACAGCAGAGTATCACCAGGCCAGGGGATTCCCTCACTACACAACAACAGTGGGCATGGAGCCTTTCCAATAACCTCATCAGCGAATCACTTTCTAGGCATTTTAAAGCGACCACAATTACTCCACCTTCTCAATCAAAAGGTATGAGCTGAAAACATGGAAACACAAGGTCTCATTGACAGTCACAATACGCTGACAACAACAACAATACACACTGCTATCTAACTCTCCAGACGGGCATAGTGAGATCACATTCCCTTTCATATTTGATCTGAAAATATGGAAGAAAAAAGTCATATTGATGGTATGGTTATCGGGAAAGCAATGTATGACTGGTTAAAATACTTTTATGATTGTTGATGGGAATTTTGTAAAAACTGTTTGTTATACAAAACAAAAGGATCGCTATTGAAACAATTTTTAAAAGCCAGACAATTTTGCTTAAACAACTTCTGACAAGGCTAGACAGAAAACCTGTAAAGTAAAACCAAGATACCATTTTGCTATTGAAGAGCAAATCTATCGTAAAAAAAAAAATCACACGTTGATCCTGGACTTGCAGAATCTACCGAATTTGAACAGCAAAAGTGGTGCCGTGTGTAGAAGAGATTCTTGGTCTTAAAGAAGACAACCGCCGTGGGGCTGACGACTCACCTGGCATTTTAACTTTAGACATGTTGACGGAAAGTTCCAGACACACACTGTTGACGCGCTCAGCTGGTCAGACACTGGAGTGTTGCAGCAGGCAAGTGTGAAGTGCTCAGGATGGCAGGCGCAATATTAAGCTCACCGCACCGGCTGTAAGCAGAGCCAAGAACCCTGCATGGGTATGCATCTCACTGACAGGGGGGCTTCCATGGGTAGAAGTCTATTTTAAGTTCTAAAGGCAGCCAGCTCCCACTGACATGCACTGCGAGGGAAGGGGACAGTGAAGGAAGAAAGTTTCACAGTACTTAAAAACCTCACGTGTGTGCTGAATTCCCCTTGAGATCAGTCTCCAGGACAGTATAACTATAGGTGGTACATGATTTTAAAACTGAAAACTTACAATTGCTTATAATTTACTAAAAAGTATTGCCATTCTATACATACATATTTAGTAATTATTGATCACAAAAAAAATTAAAAGAGGTTACCATCGATTAAACAATTCAGCCCTTAAGTTATTGGTTTATACTGGATCGGTAAATAGAAATAACCTAAATTACAGTAGACACTTTATTATAGACAGTAAATGCCAACCTTTGGAAGCCTCTAGTACAACTAGGCAATAGGAACTACGAATAAAGAAGAAAAGAACACAATAATAAAAAGATTAAACAAAGTTCACTGTACTCAGTTCAGTACTTCAGCAATACTTGCACTCAAGCAACCCCAGAGCGGAACCCCCCCCCCCAAAAAGCGCTCCTCATTCAACTGATCATATCAAGAAAAATTCCAGCTTCACCACTCCCCTTTTGAGTTTTGAAATATTTGAGGGTTAAATATGACAATGAAATACAGTCCACCTTGTCTGGAGAAAACACATTAGTATGGAGTGCGTGAGCACAAAGGCACTGGGACGTGCAGAGTGGCTTTTCCCCATGTCCAAGCGGTTCACTGAACTTCAATGTTAAAGGGGTTCTTTAATGCCATCACAAAAAGGCACACACTCGGGTTTCAGTACACCGTGACTGGGCCACTACCAGAAGTTCCAGCTGAATCCAGAGAGCTCCTGAAAAAGCTTCATGTAACAGTTTCCAGCCACTCCCCTTTCTCAAGCCTCAAACAACAGCATTCTCAAAACCATTCAAAATTGCATCACGTTAGATTTTCCTTTTTAATATTTACAAAATAACATGGAACTGCTCCGACCTTTCCAAGAGTGACTGGATGTCTGGCTAGTGAGGACAAAGAAATATACTGACCATAAAATAAAGTACGGCAATCCACCCTGGAACAGAACAAATGCCCATGAACAGTTTCCACTGAAGTCAGTGACAAACGATTAGTTTAAAAAAAATTATATATATAACCAATCAGGTCGCCCATATAAATGCTCAAACTGCGACGGCATGTGTCCTCCCTCCTCCCCCCCCCCAGTATGCCGGTGTTAAGGTGACAGGAGTTAAGAAGCCCTTGAAGAGAGAAAAATTGCTGGGGAAACAAGAGGCAGAGAGTCAGAGGCTTAAAACATTTCTTCGCATGTTCCTTAGCATTGTACCCAAGGTCCTCAAGATTGTCCAAAAGCCACGAGGAGGTCCAGGTCCCTGAAGAACAAAGGACGAGGAGGTCCAGGTCCCTGAAGAACAAAGGATGAGGAGGGACCAAGGCACCCGTCAGTCTTAAAGAAAGCAGACTCCACCACTCTTCCGTCATCAGTAAACGACTCGTCTTCTGCAGGCCCATAGGCACAATGGATGAACCACTCAGCTCTGCACTGACCCATACTGGTCAGTAAGAGTCCACTCAGCTCTGCACTGGCCCATACTGGTCAGTAAGAGTCCACACAGCTCTCACAGTCCTGAAAACACAGAAGAAGAAGAAAAAAAACAAAAGTAAGCAATGTGGACATACAGTGGACCGACTTCTAAAAGGCACAATCTCTGCCAATTGAGCACCGTCGCTGTGCTCTCCTGGGCCATCAGCTTATGACGTGAGCTGGAGTCGAAACCAGGAAACCTTCGGCGATTATGCATCCGTTATGCGTATTTAACCGTGAGCTTCATAGCATGTGACTGAGACGCGTTAACCTCCAACCTCACCGGTTCACATGACAGCACAGGAAACGCCCATGCAACCCTGCTTCCCGTCCTCCCTGCTGTTTAGCTTCTTCATGCGGTAATGCCGGATCTCCCGCACCAGCGTATAGAAGGCGTCCTCCACTCCCTGCAGGGGATGGCAGAAAGCGAGAAAGGGCCAATGGGTTACTACTGATGCGTAATAGGTAAGACCAAAAGCCAGTGTGAAGGTTGCAAACAATGTCACCCTGCAACACAGTTCTTATATATGTATAGGCTTACCTGTCTGGTCTTGGCAGAGGTCTCAACAAACTCAATGCCATAACTGCGGGCGAGCTCCTGCGCTTGTTTGGTGTCCACGGTTCGAGCCAAATCGCACTTGTTGCCCACAAGTACCATGGGGACATCGTCTGAGTCCTTCACCCGCTTAATCTGTTCCCTGTGAGACATTAGGAAAAATATTACTAAAACTCTCTCTACTGCAGTGATCCAGGGCATTACAATACAATATTACGACTCAATACCTCTAGGGATTCAAAAATAAAACGCCAGAGATTTTTCCGTCGTTCCTATTACATTCATCCTCTCACCTGTACAAATGAACGTCAGCAAAGGACTTGCTATTATTGATGGCGAAGACGCAAAGAAAGCCCTCCCCGGTCCTCATGTACTGATCCCTCATGGCGCTGTACTCCTCCTGACCCGCCGTGTCCAGAATGTCCAGTAGACACGTCTCCCCGTCAATCACCACCTGCTTTCGGTACGAGTCCTGCCCAACCAGCCATCCCCCAATCCATTAACAGCGTATTGTCGGAGTCACCTCTCGTTTCCAACCTTTACAACATCAGTAAAACGCACACGCCTGCTCCTAAGGCCTACCTCAATAGTTGGGTCGTACTCGTCCACAAAGTGGTTCTGGATGAGCTGGATGGTAAGAGCACTCTTCCCCACGCCCCCAGCTCCGACCACCACCAGCTTGTACTCTGTCATCACGTCCTGCGTCCTGCGTCCTGCGTCCTGCGTCCTGCGTCCTGCGTCCTGCGTCCTGGCACGCCCTGAAATTCCGTTGACATCATTAAATACTTAACAGGTCAAACAAAATTCAGTGCAAAAACCCCTGGCTATTGCAAATGTATTTTAAACCATGCTTTACAAATAAAACATCCAAGGAAAAAAAAGAGCTATTGTAGTACTGTTTCTTATAGAATAAACTTCTTAACATTTCTCCCAATTAATTAATTGGACAATCAATCTTTAGTAAGCGTTTTGTTTTTCTAAATAAAAATTTTTTTTTTTTTTTAAGTAAATAGATCAAGTGTGCATGTTGAAACATTGAACGATAAAATACATTTTTTATTTTAATTTAAATGAGGTGACAGAGATGACCTGCTGGTCCAATGCCATCAGAACAAGTTCAATTGAATAAAACCTACTAGTAGCAAGTTTCAAGGATTTTCACTAGGAGTAAAGCGGAAAATAAGACTTGAGGCTCGTAGGTCTTGCAAGGTCTTATGATATAATAAATTCAAGGGGAAAAAAAGCATCACTCTGATATCCATTGTAGGTTTATTAATGCAAAATACTGGAAAAGATGGGTCTGACTGAGCCCTGTGAGCTAGAATTCACAGGTTTGAATCTAGCCCATAACAGCACTGGGCTGTGGTGGATGAAATCAGCAGAGATCTCAGATCTTGTGGCCAACCAGCATCTCCTATTGGCTTCCTGGGGCCTGCAGCCGAGCAGATCCATCTAGAGGGAAATGTCTCTTCACCTTGGTGCCGACCTCACGTCCGCCTGTTTAAAAGAGACGTGCATCTCGATGGAGACTTCCTCATAGTTCTTCACCATAGCGAAAAAAGACAAAAATAAATAGCAGATTCCAAATTTTTAAGAAAGAAAAAGGTGTTGAAACTTTTTTGTTTGTCTTCAAGGTTTACAACATCACCATATTTTCTGCAAGTTGAAAGTAATAAAATCTTTTTTTTTTCCAAAGATTCCATTGTTGTAGTGTCTCCATATGGCAACATTTTTAATTTAAATTAATTCATTCAGTGAAAAACATTGTTCAGACACTTTTCAACATGGTTCTATCATAAGGCATACAGTAGAGGGTTAAAAGTTTCCACTGAGTAGAAGTTAAAAAAAGCTTCTGGAACATTTTACATGCTCAAGTTACAACCAGGTAAAATGTGGTAACTCAATCCATTTGTAGCACTGATTGCTATGGTTACATTCAGATAGCTAAAGGCAAAAGTAGTTAGGCAATGGCTGAAAATAATTAAAACCATAGAATCCATAAAAATCTTACTAAACGGAACACTAGAAGATTTCACCACAACATGTTGTAAACTTGGGGCCCAGAACCACTGGAGATTCTCCAGACAAATCTGGCATCGATTGAACGTCTTAGAAAGCAAACTTGTTCAGTAGCCAGTGCACAAGTCTTTGGTTCATGGCAAAGCCGTAAGGAAGGTTCCTCTTAGGCAGTGACATCAAATAAAGCAGCCCGCGTCAAACTGCCATCACTACACATCTGTAGCTAACCGGCTAATGGGCACACAAAGCCATTTAAAAACATGCAGATGTGCTTATGGGCAGTGTGTCTGGCACTGAAAAGACTACAAATGTGAAAAATAGAGGCAGCCTGCTGATCGCCACACACTCTGATCAATGTGCCATTGTTGGAATAAAGCGACTGTTGCTGCGTGAGAGGTTCTAATGAAATTCTAAGAAATGGATCAAGTATACACAACAGAATGTCATCAACAGAATGCGTTCTAACTTAAAGAATGAGGTGGAGAAATTCTGCCCAGACTAATGATTAAAAGTCTATTAGAAATTGCCTAAATAAAACTAAGCCACATGAAGCATTTCTGCATAATCACAGTCAAAAGACAGCCACACTAAATAGTGACTGCAAGGCTGTACATTATGTCTGCGACAGTCATTTCAGGTAATGAAATTACTGCGTTCCAAATCCACTAGACATCGCATTGCAGACAAACTGTATTTCAAGAAAATCCGACCCCCTCCAGTGGTAGAAATAAAATGACATAGTAATATACAAGAGGGACACTAAATGCATGAATATCAAGGATGACGGCGATGTCTGGCCAATACATCCACCTACATAGTACACATAGGAAGTTTGGTTTCTCCCCCACTCTATCAAACATACATGTCCAATTAGTGAAGAGCGGAGCAGACATCACTAATCCACTCTGTCTTACTTGCTTAGGCTCCTTATTCCAAGTCACCCAATCCCCCAGGGCCCCCCACCCACTAACACTTTGCTCGCTCAGGACAGCCCTGATATCATGCATTACATCCATTACTGGAATGCTGTTCTAAATGTCAAAGTTCCTCAGTGTACATTGTGGCAAAAGGTTAGCCTCAAGTCTGGCAGCAGTTTAAACGCAATGTTTCATGTGAAAACGTTAATGAAAAAGTGACGCAAATCTCTAGTGAGTGGCAAAAGCAAGTTTCTCCTTCGTTGCAACTTACTCTATTAAACTTGCAACGTATACCAAGCTTAACAGTGACCCACTGTGTCTCCCATGCTACTGTGACAGAGGGAGTTGGCTCTGATTCAGTTCTCTCTGTACTGCATCCTGCACATGCATCGGACATGTGAAATAGTGACGTGCCAGAACACCTTTCCAATCATCTGCGTCATGAATGTTAAAACAGGCAAGTGTACTGGTGTTGTTATCTAACTAGTTCTCCTACTGTTCATATTCCGGAAAAACAGCCAATTGCAGTACTTTGCTACTCCACCCATCCTATTACCACTAAATGGTAGCTGTTGCAATGCCATTAACGGATTGGTTCTGCATGGCCATATTGTTTACTAGCTAGCTAGTCAGATCAACTGAGCACTGAAAATACACCATGTCTTCCTTTTCTGCCAAATGAAGCTCATAAAATGCAAACTAGCATAAAATCTGAAAACAGGAATAATAGTATGTGTGTGGTTTAGCTGAAGAAAAATTTAACCAGGGCCAAATAAAATGCCTCCGAACTAGGATTCAAGCACTTCCACAGGCTCTCCATCTCACCATCAGGATCCAAATCCACTAACTAATTCAGGACGGGACATTGTGTCCCCAAGCCTGCAGCCCCCACCAATCTTAAAGTCTAGTTTTACCACTTCCTATAAATCAACCATAACCTTGTTTATAAATGTCTGTCAGCTCTGAAATAGGCTATACTTCTAGAACTTTAGCAGAACCTCAAAGGAAAACATGTGAAAGACTTCACTTCACAGTGTGAATCCACTTCCGGTTCAAACGTCTTTATTTTTTCAGAGACTGATGCTACCACTGATGGACAAGTGAAGTCATCCTGATCACAGCATTTTATGACTGCATTTCTGGCCCTCGCAATGTTAAGTCTTCCAGCAGCAGCCTTGAGGGTAGTGAGTGCAGTCTGAGCTCTCATATTACTGAAGGTTTTCAACAGGTGGTGAACTAGAGAGTCCGACCAATGATGTTTTACTTTATTTTCAACATGCAGCCCCCTCCCAGATGCCAGTTTATTAATTCAGTACATTTTAAATGACCAAAGAATATACTGCTCTAGCCATCTCATTGAGACAACTTAATTCTGGCTCCCACTGAAATTCTGCTTTATTCAGTCTCTCTTTAGTGAGCGAATACAGAAAATTCTAGCCTGCAAACTACAAGTTTTTTAAGGCATGACATGCCCCTTTTTCTGTAGTACATTTAAAATTCTGGTTTTTGCTCTCATAAATCCTCTCTGAATCCTATAACTGCATTTGTTTTTAAGCAAAGTGGATCTATATTGCTAAGTTTCGTTTATACCCCTGTGCACCAGAGACACTGCAGACCAAACAAAACAAATATGCTGGCAAAACTGAACGATCGCGCCCTCTTGTGGTACATCATCGTTCCAACGTCAATAATGAGCTATTATTAATATTAGACTAATATTAAGGAGTTAATGGATTTGACGTCTTTTACTTTAAATACATTAATTTAAATTAAATTTTAATTTAAATTAACCGTGTCATACCATCAATCTGTAATATTACTTATAATTAATATGTTATATTAATTGTTTTAATATACATTCCATTACATTTTAATACATGTTTTTACAACTTCCTAGTGGAAATCAGTTGATAACTTGAAGGTAACTTTGCTAAATTAAGCAAAGCTGGGTGAGAATACTGAATTCTCATTAACTGTACTTTGGTACGGCTGATAAAAGCAGTAGACCAGTTTGAGTAATCGGCTCATGGGATTCTAGTTGCATCCAACTCTCGATTGTATTTAGCAACTGTTGCTGCTATAATCCCCTCATGTAAACCTGTTCATATGATAACACGATTTGGTATAATAATAATTGAATACTTATCTTAAGACATTACATCCATTTTTAGGAAGAAGATTTATTTTTGGTAAATAATATGAAACCTATTCGGAATAAGGTAGATAACTGTCGTTGTATAGCACCCACACGCGCAATGAAAACATCTAATTAGTCCAGACAAGCCACTTAAATTGTTTTTACATTTGCGTTGACAAATTGTTGAATTGACAGCAATGCTTAAAACTGACAAATAATCATTCCTAAAGAACGCGATGCTGAAAATCATATAAAATGGGAAAATAATTAAATATTTAATTCCTTTCGGCGCTTACTTTACTACGTAAATAGTAAATCTATGTAAATCTTTAAGCTAAGTGAAATAAGAGTAGAGAAATAGTTAGCAACCCGCACTACTTCAGCAGTGTTTACGGTTGACTTAATAAGTAGCAGATTTATGATAGAGATTTATGCTCAGTTATCGACAAGTCGCCGTGATAGTTCTTAGTAAATCACCTACGGCGAGTAATCAAGCTAAGATCGCTCTCCGATTTTCGAATACGGGAAGATTAAGACACTTACTGTAATTTCTGATGTCCCAGAGCTTTGTATACAATGACACTGGACTATTCGGTTAACTACAACGAGATCTAAAAACTGAAAAAGAAACTAACATTGTCGGTTTTCCAGAATCGTAAACGTATAAAAGGGAAAGTTTTGATTACAAACTATAGCGGACAACTCAAACACTAAACTTCCTGTCTTATGCGGACACACCCAGACTCGTGCGTTGTCAGGACCCTATGTAACGTGTCTAATGCCATGCCTGTTTTTATTTATATTAACATTTAGTTTCAAACGCAAATTAAAACATTTAAATTGATATTCTACGCCCCTGTTCATATAAATTGATAAATAGACTGAACACTATTATGCAAGTAGGCTCAATGGGAAATAATCAATTACTTCCAAGAAATACAAGAACGTTAAATAAATTAGCAAACAAACAAATAAATACATTCTTACATAAAATAAATAAATACATTTTTTAAAAAGAGTTAGTACATACGATACGCTAAGGTTTATACTGACACGAGCCAATACTGAAGGACAAGATAAATATGATTTTATAAGATGATGACTTAATATATAATTCATTTAGATTTTACAATACAAAAAACACCGTGTGAGAATTTTGTTTTGTTGAGTTCACTCACAGTCATAACTTTATTGTTTGTTCAACATTTACATTTATTTTGTTATATATATATAGTCAAATATAATGTTGTCTCTGTCCACTCGTCATCCATCTATTCAAGCCTGAAACTGGGATAGCCCTAATGGACGTTTGTCACCTGTTTAGTGTTCACGATAACATCTGAGGCATGTAAATGTACAGTAGACTTTGCTATACATATGCTTAAAAGTTGACAAAATTGTTTTTAACGCAGCTTCAGTGAAATATTTGAGAATATTTGAGTATGGTGTTACTTGTGTACTGTATGTCACTTGCACATAACCTATGTATAACCTGTTTTGATTTATTTTGATTTGTTTGCTGCTGTAGCGCAAATCTATCTATCTATCATTCTATGTAGTCCTCAAGTAGCAGGTTAACAATAACTAGCATACGGACTTTTGTAGGACATAGTGAAATATAAAGTGTTTATAGAAAGGTTAATACGATTTAAAAGCGTAGATAATAATGAAAACATAGTTTGAAGCATGTTTTCTCAAACCTGACTGGTACTGTATGTATTTCAGTCTTTTCAATCATTTTTTTTTTTTTTTTAATAAAGGAGTTCATTTCTACTTGCAGTGAATAGGTAATTTATAGAAGCTACCGCATATTCAGTACTGGTTGTGAAATTAATTTATTAATTCCTCTGACCTTGGGGAATTCACTTTTTGTGATGATGGATTTTAATAGCTTTCACTTGCATTTACTGATGTGTTATAAATAGGATTATACGGATTTTTACCGTAAGTAGACTATGTATGCTTAAGAACATCCTTAAGAATATTTATTTACATAAATATGATAAAAAATAAACGACGCCGCCTCGTTATCAGTCTGAAATCTGACTATTTTGGAGTTTAAGGGCGGGCCATATAAACAGGGAGTTGAGGGTATTCTCACACATTCAGTGCTTCGGAGTGCCAACCCAGTTCGTATCAGAATACTCGGGACCAAGTATCAATAGGAAAAGGGTGACGAGCTCGGACGGGAAAATTCTAAAAACAAGGTAAGCGTTACATTACATGTTTTAAATTAGTATTCGTGTTTGACGTCATCCAAAGTTTATAAAACACGATAACGTTAGTAAAGATAGTAATGCCTATTCAAATTAGAATGGGAGTTTAATTTAACTGTCCTAAAGCGAGTATAACAAAAATAAAGAAGTAATTTATAATATTCAAACGGTGGGCGCAAAGTGCCTTCGGTTGGTTGGGCCGTTTTGTTGTCAGGTCCAAAATTGCGCATTTTCTTTAAAGCTACATACAAAGGCTGGGGAAATTATCAATCATTAAATTTGCAAATTTCATTATGTAGAGTGCGATTTTGGGGAATTGAGTTTAAAAGCAGGCTCATATATCTGAATGTATGTATGTATGTACGTGTGTATGTATGTGTGTGTGTGTGTAAAGCTAAGGAGATGAGGGAGGGCTGATAAGACTAATTACACTAAACTGTAATGAGTCTCATTTCTACTGTCTGTGACATTTCCTTTCGGAAACATTGTAGCAGATAAGCCTCAGATATTGCTCCTATAAACTAAACAAATGGTTAGAACATCCTGGCGCTTCTCTTTTAGGAATTCAAGTGGAAGTTCTGTGTAAGGTTGCTTTGCTGATTTTTACTTTAATTTATTATCCATAATTTGGTTCATAGCCTCAATGAAAGCCTGTTATTGATTCTGGTTTTTGATAAAAGAGAATATCTTTTGGTGAGCAAACAACGCAGCATTTGAACACGTCTTTTTTTACCCGGTGAGACATCCAGGTCATAGTGATGATGTAAAGTGATCTGCTTTTAGTTTTAGAAAGAACCTTGTCAATATAATTACTGCAACCTACATTCCTTTTTTCCCCTCTTTTGACAGCATTGGTGACCCACAAGCTAATTCAAAGATGGAGCTGAAGGTGTCTGTGAATGGTGTACAACGGGTTGTCTGTGGGGTCACAGATAAAACCACATGTCAGGAGGTTGTCATCGCTTTGGCACAAGCCTTAGGTAATTTATCATTGATAAGGTCAAAATCTTAACAATCATACTACTGCTAAGGCTCTCCAACTGGGTTTTCTTTAAAAAGCATTTCAATATTTGTTACCTTTACTGTGCTTAGGTCGCACAGGCCGCTACATGCTGAAGGAGAAATTCAAGGAGTACGAACGTAACGTGAACCCAGGCGAGCGTCTGCTGGAGTCCCTGGCCAAGTATGGCCAACAAGCCAGAGAAGTCCAGCTCACTCTGCAGCACAAAGGTCCATCTTTTGCAGGTGGAGGAGTGGAAGGGCTGAACAGAGGTAGCCACCAGGCTAGCGCAATGCTGAGAAGGAAGGATGCAAGTGGCAGAGGACGAATTGGAGGTAGCAACCCACAGCTGCACCGTCAGAGCCTACCCCCCTTTTCCGATCTGTGCCTAACCGTGGAACTCCCCCAGACAGCAGAGGCTAAGAAAATCCAACGAAAGTCCCTTACACTGGTGGAGGAGGCCAGGGGTTGGTTGGACAGTCTGAGCAGGAGTGGAAGGTATCAGTGGGGACGGGAGAAGTGTAAAAGCAAGGATTGTGAACAGACAGAGGTTTGTAACTCGCCAACCATTTACCCAAGTGCTTCCATAGACTGCTCCTCTCAAGGGGGATCAGTGGCAACAAGGATTCATAAAAAGACTACAGTTGATGCACGGCAACAAAGAACAAGCTGGTTAGGTGACTTTGTAAATGGAAGTAGTGAGGATTGGAAAGTTGGTGATGAAAAGGTGGACCAAAACAAAAACATGAAAGAGGCAAATGTGACTAAGGATAAGGCTGCAGAACAGGAGAATCCAAAGACAACAAGCCCGATGGAATCCAAGGGGGACAATGGAGAACTCCATGCATTACTGATTTGGCAACAGGCAATACTAAATGAGCTCCAGTTACAAGTACTCTCCACCGACAGCCTGATCCAGGAGCTGGAGGAAAAGCAGATAGCACACCAGAATCAGGAAGCCCAGGAGGCACTAACAGAAGATGATGAAGAGCAGCTAAAGTATTGGGAGAATGAACTAAAGGCAGAGGAGGTCTATGAGAGAGACCTTCAAGAGCAGTTTCTGGAAATGAAGGAAAAGGCTGCAGAGTGCAAAGTCAAATTGGAGGAGTACAAATGTAAGCTACAAGGGCTGGACCCTGCCAGGAGTATCAAAACCCTCCCTGAAGTAGATTTGCAGCTGGGTGAAATCCACGATTCCTCACACAGAGCCACCAGTCCCACTGCCCCAAACGGATTAAAGCCACAACCTGATTCTCTGTGTGAACATTTTGAAAACAACTGCTGGCAAGACGAAGAGCTCCCACAGCCAACACCAACCAGTTGTAACAGGGTTAAAGGTAATGTGCGCAGAGTCTCCATAATGGACCCCCATCTCCCATATGTGCAAGTTCCTCTGCACCAGATGGATGAGCCTCAGTTTGGTGGTCCACACCAGCTCAGGGAATGTTGGATACGCTGGTCTCAAGTCCAACCAGAAGTAATACCACATTTGGGGAGCACAAGGATTTGAGAAAGATCAGCATTTTTTTTTATCTCCCATTATCATCAATCTGCTTGTGCCTGGAGAAAATAACATTAATATATAGTATAACCATCATTTTTCATCAAATTAAAAAACTTTATCCTGTGAGGTATGCCACTAAAACTAAAAAGTAATCATTTAAGTGAAAGGCCATATTTAAACTGGTAAGCCTGCCTAATTTTTTTTTTTTGCAGTGTAAAAACATAGTGGCACTGATATTATAAAGTTATCGAAAATTAACTGTTAGTGAATTGTCAGCACATATAAGGGGGGTTGGGGGTGTTGCAGTTAGTGATTTTTTACTCCAGAAGAATTGCCTAAATTTGATTAGTTGTTTAACTGAGTAGTCTACATCAGACTTCTGAATTTATTCTTTGTGTTGCAATTTATGCCTTTTAATTATTTTTTTCGGTCACTAAAATCTTCCAACTACTTTATTTGTACTTAAGATGTATCAAACTTAGTTATGTTATGCATCAATCGTAAAGAGGCACGAATACTAACCAGAATTTATATAAACGTCAAGAGAATCACAGTTTTCTTAAAACGTTTATTCAATCGTTTCATTCAAGACCATTAACAAAAGTACATGGGAGGACCTCTGTATGTGGTTTAACAGGAACCCAGTGATTTAATTTGAACAGTAATTACCATGTTTGCAGAGGCCCAACAGACAGCCCTACCAATGCCTGTGCTCCACACTAATTGAAATCCTGATCCTTGTAATTTTGCACTTAAATAGTTAATGTTTTTTTTATTTTTTATTTTTTTACCTTTTGCTCTTAATTTAAGCAAGTTAACTTTGTTTATTGTTCAAATGGAATATTCGACTAAGAAAAAAAGCACACATTACATACAGTATATTTCAACCCATAAGTACAGGGATGCAAACTGCATTATTTCTACCAAAAAAAGCCATCCTAAGATTGTTTTTTTATTTTTATATTCTGGTGGCTGACTGGGGAAAGAAGGTATATTACTTTTTTCCAATGGATTTAGGCACCATATTTATTTCATTCATTAGCAGAAATTTACTTCGATGAAATAAAAAAAAGCTCAAATGTGCAAAGAAAAAATGAAAAGTATATTGTATAAAAGCATAAGAACTGCTGGCTACAAGACACCATTTGAAATTCTGCACCTATGGTGGAGAAAATTGCTCCACCCCCCAAAAAAAAAGTATATATTTTTTTAAACAGTGCCCTGTCATTTGACAGAACGGGGGAAAAGAACCCAGTCAGGGAGGTATTGTATTACCACATATGCCTGAAGACTTTGTAACACAGTACTTTCACGCCAGGTTGCAGATACAGGTTTTTAAACTGCTCTGAAAACTGAGCAGAAGTTCCTTGTGTATGCAAGGGATTTATTTTACAGTTAAACAAATCAGTGTTTCAGAGACGTCACAGTCCATTTTGTTTTATTAGTTACTTAAACACCCAGTACACATTTTTTTTTTAAAAGCATGAAAAAGAATCCTCAAGTTTAGAAAGCCAAAGATGACTTCTAGAATATGCAACAGTGAAACATATAGGTGCAGAATTCCAGGATCTTGCTCACCATTTCAGTTTCAGACAAGCTGGGGACTAGAGGGGTTGCCATACAGTGATCGCTCTAGTTCTGAGTTACACGGAAGCCTCCAAACTCTCCACACCATTTCTGACGTTTCTAAAACATCTTTTTCCATAAACACTCACACACAAACACACAGGCAGAACAGATTGCCCCATATATCCTGTAGTGCTGAGCTTGGTGGCTATCCAGGAAGCCACACTCACACAAAAAGCAGAGGAATTGAATAAGTGGGTTCTGTTTGGAAGGGGCTGGGCAGAGAAGGGGTTATGCATGCAAATATCCAAGCATCCATGTGTGTAACTGAGAAGCTTCCCCTTTCCTTATGTCTATTCCCAGGATTGTACTCCGTTTCATTGGGGGACTAGGGGAGGGTTGGGTGCTCTGCAGTAAGTTGTACCTCCCCCTCCTCAGTCAATGACACCAGCCTGACGAGTTTTCCTTTCCACATTAAAGCCCTAGCGGAGAGAAAAAGTTCCAATGATTACAAGTTCTGACAACTATGATGAGCATGAAACGCTAAGCAAAGTCACACAATCAAATATTGGCGATTACTGATAATGTTTAAATATAACCAGACCATTTGCTATTACAAAAGGAAGCCATGAGAACCTTTGAGTTGTCAGGACCACGAGGCTGCCGGACGATGACCAGGCGGGGAGCACTGGCATCGTCAAGCGTGATGCTCTTCAGGCGGTTCACGAGCCGGTCCGGTCGGGGCGTCGTCACTGGTTTCGGCCCTTCGCTGTAGGGGGAGAGACGAGACAAATATCTAGTTTGACATACAGTCCATCAGCAGCGCAAGAGAAACACATGTCCAAGTACGACATGCCAATAGAGGCGTCTTGATTGGATTTGAGAAACGCTCACCTGACTCTGCGCACGTGGCAGGCACTGCATTTCCCGGTCCGCTGGTTGAGTATGACTGAGAACTCTACCTCATCACCGGCCTGCAGCTCCAGTCCGTCTTGCACCTCCTTTACGTGGAAGAACAGCTTCTTACTTTCTCCAACTTCGTATGTGATGAAACCAAACTGGGAGGGCAGGAACAAAAATCAAGACAATTTCATACACACCTAACAAACTATATAATTAAATAAGACCACAGCCAAAACAAGCACAGTTGTAATTATTGTAATAAATTTCACAATATAAGCCGTCTATGGCTGTAAAATCCACTTGAAAAAAATACTGTGGTTAATTACCAGCTTCAAGTTACGTGACATGAGGGCTCTTCATTAATAGCATAGAAATTATAACAGAATTCTACCCCCACCCCCCACAATCGGTAACTACACTAATTGCCCTATGATTAAAGGCTCTCAACAGTGTAAAGGATCCCCATTCACAGCTTGATTTGTCGACTGGGTCACAGCAAAGATCATGCATGACCTTTAACAGAATAGAACTGACAAATAAATAAATGGCCCATGTAGCCATGTATTTAAAAATCACAAGACAGACGGATGAAGAGCAGTGATAACTGCAATACCGCCGGTTTTACCAAATCAATTTAAGGAGTACCTGGTCCTTGACGCACTCAACAAGAGCCCGGCGCTGAGGAACAATGTTGCAGGCCATCTTCTGTCCCGTTTGTACCACAGTACACATCTGGAATTTCACCACCTCCCCTTTCTGAAGGCAGTCCACCTTGTTGGCCATGCCCACGATGCCGAATGGAAAGCTCTGGCCCTTTAGACTCCCTGTGGGAGGTTAAGAGGAAAGAGTGCAAAACCTTATATTAAATACTCTCATACATGCAACCCTCTCCCCATCTCTTTTAAACAACCATCTATTTGTACAAGGGCTGTGTAAGTCGCTTTGGATAAAAGCAACTTCTAAGCAACTAAATCGTCCTATGCAGAACACACCCACAAACGGTCACTCACCCTCTTCAGTGACTTCAATGAGGCCTTGGTACTCCGTCTGCGAGGGATCCACACTGCGCAGAGGGCGCAAAACCTTGCCCAGAAACACTGTGGTGCCAACATCTTCCCCTACACCGTTCACTGCCCAAAAAAAACATTAAAAGATGAAGGAATCACCACCTAGGGGTGAGGAAGGGCAAACTGGGACAAAACAAACAAGCTACTCCCTTAAAAAGGGGAGCTAAACATCTCTGCGGTTCTTACCAGCTGGCACCTTAGTGACTTTCTCTGCACTGATTTTGTTTCCTTTGCCCTTAGACAAGGTGTACTCCACGGTGTCTCCCAGCTCCAGATTCTCAACGTCTCCACACATCTCACTGTTGGTACAAACACGTAGCTGGTACAAACACATAGCTAGTACAAACACAAGGATCACAGTTTGCATGGTGTCACTCACTGTTAGTTGCCTCCGACAAAGACTGCAGACAAAAACTGACAATGATTTACAAGAAAAACTTGATGCTAGCAGTGTAGAATTGCTGAATGTTGAATGCAAAATAGGCCTGTGCAACAGCCTCCACTGCACTTAAAGTAATTCAAGGTAGTTATCCTCTTTGGTTCCACAACTGGATTTTAAAAAGAATAAAGGGCATCTTAAGGGCTATTTCACATTTAGCCACATTGCGGTGCACAAGTGCCAATCAGAGTCTTGGTTCAGGAAAGTCATAGGTAGTATGACGGGTCCATAGAAAAGTTAATGGATAGAATTACTGAAACTTTTCCAAACAAACAGTTTGTATTTTTCTTAACTAATAAGGACATGCTGGGGTTGATTTTAAAGTTATCTTCCTGGCATAGTTCAGCTAGATTATCAACAAACAGTTTCTTTTACCATCATTTAGATCTGGAATGTGCCTGAACACCGCATTGGGTTATTTCAAGCTGTTGGCACAAAATTTCAACCATATCAATACACAGATGAACCAAAGATGGACAAATAATTTGATATAAAAAACGAGGGCTGTCAGGAATTCCTAGTAGGATATCATTTGCAGTCAACAGGGCTCTACCTATAGTGGAAGAAGATCTCCTGGTCGTGATTGGCAGTCTCAATGAAGCCAAAGTGGTCTTTCAGTGTGGCAATGAATCCCAGCAGCCGCTTGTTACTGACGGTACGGTTGAGGATCTTGATGGAGACGGCACTCTGCAGACCCGTCCTCTTCACTTCACTGATGGAGAACTCCACCTGAGGAGGGACAGAGCAGGCTCATAGGACTCTCGTTCCGCATACTGGGATGCAGAGACAACCGCCGTTTAATGACGCCCTTACTGGGCTGTAGAGCATCAATGTCAGCCCTACATACCATTCTCCAACGTCAAGTGATTCACATTTTAATCACATTTCCTTATCTTAGTTAAATAAGGAAACGCAAGTTCCGAACACAAGTCTGTGAAATGGGG